>BQNB010119552.1:0-20794 GCA_026074375.1 Tanacetum coccineum
AATACTGACTTGACCGTTGGAGGGTGGTCTCGGGGCTCCGGCCTCGAGGCTCCTTCTAACCGGTTCTTTTATGTTTGTAGCACGCTTCTATGCTCGGGAAAGAGGATGAACGGCACGTGGGAGCCGTCAAGATCAACCCGACGGAAATATGCTTAAACATGTTTCCCTGCGCTTCTGTATGTGTTTCCTTATGCTGTAGGTGTTTAAAGGCCAAGCCTTGCATAAAAGTATCTACCAAAATACACACATCACCGCCATAAAAGCTCAGCTTTTGTGGGTTGACAACGCTTCAAATTTGGAACCTCCTAACGTTTTCCAGTAACCTATATATCCCACTTTTCTGACATTAGAGAAACAATTGGCAACATAGGAGAAATAAGCACATAAACCGAATTCTTAACGACGGGTTGTCACAAACTGTTCGTCATGCTTAGATTTTACAAATCCACATACGAAAATAAAAAGCTAAGTGACATTTAATTAACTCAAAACATGACAAATTTGGTCTTAAGTCTCGAAGTTATTTGTATGGAAACCAATAAACACAACCCAACAGGCGAACGCATAGTGTCTAAATGATATCAAGTCCTGCTTCTACTCTTTAAGTTTTGACATACTTTGGTTCTAATTTGTTCAAACAAAGTTTAAACTAGATTAAAAAAACCTGATAACTCTGGCGGTCAGATATACCGGCGGAAGCATGTTCGTTGTGAAATACCCTGGAACTATGAGTCCCACCGAGAGAAATAAGGAAATGACAAAACAGCTAGAGCCGAAAAATGGAGATAATAAGAGAATCGTCTCATCATCTTTGTAATGCTGCGTTCGTTAGCCAATATTGTTCGAGCAGAACAATACGCCGCGAAGAAAATAACTGCAACTACGAAATACAAATAAATTCACAATAAATTGGTCTACAATATTGCTTCAGTCATTCATACATTATTTAGAATTGGTAAACACCCAAAACATATAAAAAGTACATCTCCTACTTTGGTTTCAACATACTTCGTAATTTTTCAACTAGGTAGTAGATAGGATCAAAAAAGTAGACAACACCGGCAATCACATAAACTGTGGGGAACAAAACGCTGCGAAATAGTCTGGAATAGCAAGGCCTAACACTAAGATATAAGGAAACGAGTACACAAGTGAACATCTTCTGCTTTGGTTTTAACATACTTTCTTCTTAAGTAATTTTTAAACTAGGTAGTAGATGGGATAGAAAAGTAAACAACGCCGGCGGTCACATAAACCACCGGGAACAAATATATTGTGAAGTAGCCGGGAATCGCAATATCTAAAGCGAGAGACAAGGAAAGGACTCCACAAGTGAACCGGAAAAAACGCAAAAACGTGATGCCTTTGTGATGCGGCTTTCCTTGGCCAATAGTGTACGAGCGATACAATAAAGTGCCAAGAAAACAACTGCTAGATTGGCTGATAATCACTAGCGTCATCCTCCAATGTCATCTCCAGCAGAGACAAAACCAGCTCAATCAATGTAAATGTCATTGTCACTGAAATGAATTTAAAGGAATTAAATACATCAAATTATAAAACACAGAGACAAAAATCAAAAAAAGGAAGAAGTGTTAAACAACAACATAATGAGCGTTTTCAATTCCGATACTTTGACGTCATTTGTTACATAAAACTAATGCGGGTCGACATCTCAATTAAATGGATTGAATTGAGTATACTCTTTTTTTTACAATGTATGTTGATCGCATCTAATAAGGATACTGTATTGCTTGATTGAGAGTTTGATTTCCGGTATACAAAATGGAGATCCCTATTCTTATATGTTAATGCTAAGGGATTCTAAAGCATGAATTTGATTACCATACATACAACCAACAAGAAGATTTAAACATCCGTTATGTTATGATATTTTTTTTAGTAATAATATTCATAATGTTGATGTATGCCTAGCTCATTTTACTTGCTCTAAGAGCACAAGGTACACTGCTGAGGCATGAGTTTTCGTGCTTGTTTTTTTCTTCTTTTTCGAGTTGTGTTTGTGTTTCGTGGGTTTGTTAATAGTTTTTTTCCTTTCTTTCTTGTTGCAGGTGAAGAGGAAGAAGGCGAGGAAGAAGATGGTTTGTGCTTTGACTTTTGAGGTTATTTTTTGATTTATTGTTTTTTTTCTTTTTTTGAAACATTTAGTCCTTCTATATTTGATGTTTTTTCATTTACTCATTGCAAGTTTAGTCTTAATTATATGGGTTAAAATCATGAAATAGTAACCAACTTTCAGTTTTGTTCCAATTTAGTCACTGTAACTTTCTTTTGATTATAAAATAATAATCAAGTTTGAAAAGTGTTCCGTTTTAGTCACTCAAACATAAAAATTACATAATAATAAAACACTATTGATACTTTGAGTGACTAAAACGGAACACTTTTTAAACTTGGTTATTATTTTTTGGCATATATCTCTTTTCATCTGTGCATAAGTTGGTTGTACATTAAGTTGGTTGGAGTGAGTGAAATGCAAGGGGTGGGTATTTATTGTTAAGGTACAACCAAATAATGCACATATGAATACCTTAAAGATATGTTTTTTGAACAATTACACAATAATAGAACAATATTGAAACTTGGATGATTTTTTTGAATAGTTTAAAGTTTGAGTGACTTAATTGGAACAGTCATCAAACTTGGTTACTATTTGGCAACATTTTCCCTAATTATATATATAATTTGGTTTACATGTAATGGTTTTTTAAATAAATGAGAAAAAAATATGTGAGATTTATTTAAATAAGAAAAAAAAGGTGAGGTCACCGTAACACCAAAAATTCTCGTGTTAACAATGGAGGGTGTTTTTGGTGTTATGGGGAAAAAAATCATTTTTTGCCGCGGCTTGAGCCATGACTCAGCACTGTACCTTGTGCTATTAACAATAAGGCAATAAAGATGAGTGTGAATTATTACTAGCAGGGTACCCGCACGTTGCGTCGGCGGGTACCCTGTGATTAATCGGAGAAAAAAAAGGAAAATAACCCTGATCAGGTCCGGTTCACCTATTTTTATGGGTTCTAACCGGTTCTTTCCAGTTCGTTTTCAGACGGCTTTTATTTACTAGCCGAACCGGTGACCACTCATGTTCTCGGTTGGACCGTTGACCCGGTCCGGCTGTCAAAACTATATGTATAAGCATATAAATTGTATAAAGCTTTATGTGTTTTATTAGTTTGTACAATGTGTATAATAACATGTACTTTTTATTTTAGGGTTTTTTTTAATTACATTAATTAGTAATGGGTGTTTTAAGAATAACATTATATGTGTTGACAAGTCAATAAGTATGTGTTGTGAATTAATTAATTGTACATATTGCATAAATGTTTGTATTATTGAATTTAAACTCTTTGTTGTTTCATTAAAGATTGTACAATATGCATCAATCTGTGTATTACTTAATTTTTTGCATTGACTGAAAAGAAAGAGAGATACTAATTTGTTTTACATATATTATAGATTAAATGATAACGAGTATGTAATTGTAATCTGTATGTTTTGAAATATTGTAATTTAACGAGGTTTGGTTACGTGTGTTTTGCTGCGACACGTTTTATATTGAGCGTTTTTTTATTATAAAGGCTTATTTCCATTAAAACATGGTATTTTTTTAATAGACTACACATGTTATAAAGAATCACATAATATATTGTGAACACTTAAAATTACACACTAACATCTCTTCTTTACAATTATGTGTCACACATCACTCGATTACTATATTTAATAGAGATCACTATATTTAAAGTTAGAAAACTAAAAGTGAAAAGCGACTTAACTTTGAGGCGGAGCTTTAATTATATTTAGTGGAGATTACTTTTCACTTGATTATTTATGTTTTAGGGGAGTTAGATTTTAAATGTTTTGAAATAAAAGTGAAAAATAACTTAACTTTAAAGAGGAGCTTCAATTATATTTAGTGGAGATTATTATTCACTCGATTATTTGTGCTTGAGAAGGAGTTAAATATTAAGTGTTTTGGATTAAATGTGAAAAATGACTTAACTTTGAAGAGGAGATTTAATTAAAGATTACTAAAGTGTTTTGGACTAAAAATGAAAAATAACTTTAAAAGAAAAATTTATCAAGTGATAAAAATATCTAATTACTTTCGATTACTGTTCATAATAATATTTAATAAATATCTTATGAACAGTAGCAATGCTCTCACAAAGAGTTTTTACTAACTGTATATCTATACATAATGAGAAAATGACACGATTTGTTTTTATATATCTTTAACAAATGCCATTAAAGACAGGGACGGAGCCAGGGGGCTGGAGGGTGATCGGCTCCCCTAACAGCAGCGGACGTACCCTATGAGAAGGTGGTTCCCAGAAATCATCTTAGAGATCGAAGCGTTTTAGAATTCGAAAAACTGAATGAGAAGAAAGAATGAAGGACAAGAAGAGTTTAAACAAAGAAACTGAGATGCTTGTTTAATTGTTTTAATGGTGGTTTGAAGGTACAGGAAGATGAACCAGAAAAATAAGATAAATTTATTCAGTTTTTTTATTGTTGGTGTTGTCCTTTTGTTAAGAATTTTTATTTTAACACCTTTCACTTTATAACTTTTCTTATTTATGCTCGAAATATTATGTATGGGTATTTTTTTTAAAAGCTCAAATAGTTCAAAGTATGTCTTGAACTATATGCAGTGAGGATGTTAAGTTATACGTTAAATTTGAACTATACATTGAACTATATATTCTTTCGCATATGGTTTTGGAAAAACCATTGGAGCTTCTGAAAAGACCATATACAAAAAGGATGTTCAGTTATACTTTGTACGGAGTATGTTACTACTGAAAGAATATTTTAAGAAGAACTTCTCAAACAAGAAATTGTTTGTTATTGATGAAAAAATTGGGCCCCCTTAATAAGAATTCCTAGCTCCGTCTCTTATTAAGGTTGTGTTTCTTTTTTGCTTAATGTCTTGTATGCTAACAAATACTTCTACACACAGGAAACTTTTATGTTTCTTTTTAGCTTATTGCAAACATATTTCCTTAATGTGAAAAGGCCCAAAAACCTCACCATTTTCCATCTAGGACAATAATCACAACCAACATAACAATCCTACCCCCAATATAATTTTCTCACTTTTTCTTATCTTCTTCATCAGTTACAATTTTTTCATTTCTTCTTCCCTTTCTCTAAAAACCTCACGCCCCACTTTTTTTTGACTGATTCAATACAATTTTTTCATTTCTTCTTCCCAAAAACCTCACGCCCCACATTTTTCTATTTCTTCTTCTTCTTCTTCTTCCATTACCAATGCTTTGCTCTGCACCAATAATCACCGCCTCACCAGATAAACCATAACCATCGCACCACCAATCATGACCCCTTACACAGTCTCCACCGTTGTCACTTTCAACAACCACTGCTCTCTTAACCTTAAAACAGCCCGCCACCACCGCACCCATATTGTAGATCTAAGGACCATATATCTTTTCCTCCGTCACCTTCATGTCGATGAAGATAGATTTTAGCTTTTAAATTGACTTTTATGTTTTCTATAAACTGGTATGTCGTGGAAGATAAATTTGGGTTATTAATTGGTTTGGGGGGTTTAATTGATTTGGGATTTTCTACAAAATGGTATGTCGCAGATATAGAAGAAGAGGGTAAAAAAAGTCATTTGTTCTTATTAAAAAGATTTATTAAGCAATAAAAGAAACACTATTTTACAAGTTTTTCTTATTACAAACAACTCATTCTTTTGTAAACAGGAACTGGACCCAACCAGGAAATAAAAAAGAAACGGGACTTAAAGAAGCTTCAACCCACAACTTCTAAGTTGGTGAAAAACTCACATACCTCTAGACTAAAAGCCTTAAGTACTTGGTGTTAATATTGAAATGTGTTGGATCATCTAATTGCTTTAAAAGCCTCTCAATCAAATGTTAATATTGCAATGAGTTGGATCATCTAATTGCTTTAAAAGCCTCTCAATCAAAGGGTTGTTGGTTTAATTTATTGCTCTTTCTGTTCCAAAATAATTATTTATTAACAAAAAATACACAGTTTAAAAAAACATAATTAATTAATTATTATTGTTTTCTCTCTCTTACTTATTTGCAGAATGATAGTTTTACCTAATGCCTTCTTCAAAGTTTGTAATATTGATTCTAATCAAGGATAATATAATCAACTCGACCAAACATCCTTATCTATTTTTAGTAGTAGACAATTAAATTAGAACATTTCAAAAAAGAAACGTAAACTATAAATTTGAGATCGAAAGAGTATTTAAAACATGTGACATAGTTTGTTGTTATGTATATATATCTGAATGGATTAAGAAGAATCAAATACTACAATCTTACCGCAAAGCCTATTTCTTATTATGTGGTCAGTTTATTTTTAACGTTTAAGTGAATCAAGTTCAAAAAAAAAGTCCTAAATGTGTCACAGAACATGATATCAATGGTCTAATGGTTAGTATTATGATCATGAATGACTGATTGATATTAATTTAATTATCTTCATTACATCAACGATATTACTGTTACATTACATGTATTTAGGTTTTGGTAGGGGGCTGGAGAATGAAAGATTAGGAATCATCTCAAAAATAAATGTTTGGTTTATAAAATTTTGTGTTGCATGAAATGAATAATTATTATGAAATTTTAGAATTTTGTCTTTCTCTCTCCAATTAATGACTTATTATTTTTCTTACTTTTTATTAACCCTCATAAACCAAACAAAGCTTTTCAATTTGTCATTCTCATTCCTATTCCACCTCATACCAAATCCGACACCAATTGTGATTCATGACAACACACCAAACGCCCCCTCATATAAAATGGCATTATGTTAATATCTTAAGATCTTGACCCAGTTTTACGTATTTGATTTTCTAAAAACAAAAATGATCATAAAATGGCATTATGTTAATATGTAAGCACGTTACTCTCTGCCAGTTGGCGCCATCCGTGGGACCAAACACAACTACGTCCCTAAAAATCTTTAAAAAAAATGAGCCAACCGGAAAATCCAACCAACACCCCCTCCAATTCCGCAGTCCGAAACACAGCCGACATAGGGAGTAAACAAACACCCGACAGTAATTCTGGGTGTCTCCCTGCGGATAAGCTTCGGGAAATTTGTGAAAAACACTACAATCAAATCTTGCCAATCATGGCATAGAAAGTTCACCAAGAAAAACTCCATGGCCTACAAACGCGCCTAACTTATGGCGAAAGCTCGCATCGAAACTCGCAAACGCAGTTCTCAGAATCAGAGTCATGCGAAAGCTCGCATCGAAACTCGCAAACCGCAAGCGTATTCTCCAGGCTAAGGCATGAAAGAGGCAAACCAACCAGCCGAAGAAGCCCAGTGAGCGCTACGGTGTTCACTAGGCTAGGCCTTGGAGGAAAAAATATTTTTACGCGGTTAGAGGAAAGAAAAAGAGACGTACACTCGCGGTTGGGACGAGAGGATGTACTGCGGCATAGGCGTGTGAGTAGAAAAAGGAGTACCAGCAGGTCAGCGAAAACCCCAAGCCAAATAAGGAAAGACGCTAGGGAGCTCATTCGGAGCTATGTTACATGCTCCAGCAAGCATCAGCAAGAAATTGAAGAAGAATGGAACACCGCTGACCGCGCAAGCCGCAGGCCATACACCCGAACAGAAGAGCTGTATGGCTCAGAAGACGACCATGATCAGGGCGGACGCTGGAAGTCCAAAAAGCGCAGGTCAAACGATGAAGACGACCTCTCCCAACCATGGTTGTGTGAAGAAACCGACCCATTTACAACAAGGATATGAAATTTTAAGGTTCCAAAGAGGACCCGCATGCCAGCCAATGTAAAAATGTATGATGGCACCGGAGACCCGGACGATCACCTAAAGATTTTCCAAGCAGCGGCAAAGATAGAGCGGTGGGCCATGCCCACCTGGTGTCACATGTTTAACTCTACACTCATTGGCTCCGCCAGGGTTTGGTTCGATAAACTCCCACCAGAGTCCATTGACAACTATGAAATGCTACGGAAAGCGTTCCTAGGAAACTACTTACAACAAAAGAAATACATAAAAGATCCCGTAGAAATCCACCATATCAAGCAAAGGGAGGGAGAGTCGACGGAAGCTTTCATGGAAAGATTCAAGGCGGAAAGTATGCATGTCAGCGGAGCACCAGAATGTATGAAAATATCGGGATTCATGCACGGAATCACCAATCCGGATCTAATCAAAAAATTTAACGACAACATACCAAAGTCCGTAGACGAAATGATGAGCGTAACAACAGCTTTCCTAAGAGGAGAAGTAGCCGCCGCTAATCAATCAAAGAAAAAAGCGTCGCCAGCATGGAAGCATCATGAGACCAGTCACAGACCAAACTTTGACAAGAGGCTCGACTTCAAAAGCCAACACAAGTCGAACAGGCGGCAAGATCGCTTCACACCTCTCACAAAGACACCAAAAGAGATCCTAGCAATGGACACCGTGAAGTTCAAGGCACCGCCACCCATGACCGGGCTTGCAGAAAACCGGAACAAGAACAAATTTGGCGAGTTTCACAAGGATAAGGGTCACAGTACAGGCGAGTGCATCCATCTGAGGAGGAAAATAGAAGAAGTGGTCAAGTCAGGACAGTTGTCACACCTAGTTAAAGAAATAAAACAAGGGGAAAACGAGGAGAGCAGGCAAAAGCTGCAAAAAAAGGGAAGCCCCCAACAAAGAAAAAACTACGGCAATTTTCAGGGTCCAGCCCTGGCAACGAATAACAAGGCAAAAGACCACCCAGAGTTTCTCCGCATACCAGGAAATTTCTTTCTCAACTCTAAGAGAGGACAGTGAACAAGAAACACATATTGTGATTGAGGCGGAAGTAGGGGGTCATCTCATCCATCGCATGTATGTGGACGGAGGTGTAACATTCCATATTTTCAGATCTTTTACGACGTCATCTATTTTACTAATTATTTATTTTTCTTTCTCGTACGCGTTTACTTTTATTTTTAATAGTTAAGTTAAATCGCGTAAGTTAAAAAATTTCGTTTAGCGTAATTGGACACCAAACAAATAAATGTTTACATCAAGCAAGTGTTAAGTAATTATTTTGAGTATAATTATTAACTTTGTTTATTTTATTTTTATCGGATACGTAAAGTGTATACGTTTCGCGATAAATTGCGTTTAGGCACTCCCGGAACCACCAAAACTTTTCTACGCTTCAACAAATACTCACTTTTATACCCAATACATAAAAGTTACAAAAAAAATATATTTCTAGTCATTCTTCCTTAATTCCATGGGATAACCTCCATCTAGGGGAACATAAGAACACAAATATTAACTAGAGCATGTACATACATACCTCATTAAACCTAGCCATGCCTTGTTCCCTTTGACCAATTTGGTCTTCCCCATTTTACTCATCTATGTCTTGGACTTCTATTTCACCTTTGACTAGCCTTATGTTATATAAGAAGTATACTTGCAAAGTAGATAACTCTTTACAACACTAACAATTTAGAAAAATCAAAACCATCTCCCCTTTATTCCTCTCCCTTTTTACCCACGTCAAACTAACCCCCCTCTAAGCAATCCATACAAAATTTTCTACAACCTATACACATCTATACACATCCATCCTAAGATATTCTAAGGTGTTTCCAAGCATTGGCTAAGCATTTTCAAGTATTAATCAAGTAAAAGGAAGCTAGGGTTTTCTTGGTTATAATCTCGGGTTTAAAGTCTAAACACGGGTTTAGCACTTATTTCTCATCACATACATCCTTCCTAAGGTCTTCTTAATACCTTCATACTTTTATTTATCATGATTTTATGTGTTACATGTTCTTTATGGCTAAATCACCACTTAGGATTTTTTAATATGTAAAATGAATTATCACTTATGTTTATGAATTTACACACTTTTCTTATGTCATAATGTTATAATAATCAGGAAAAATGGATTAATAAATAAGTTGACATTTAGTATTAAATAATAAACATGATTTTGTATGAAATAGGCTTTATAAAGTTTACTAAAGAAGGTTATGATTAAAAGTATAAACATAAAGTTATAAAGGGCTGTTTTAAAATCATGTTTCAAACAGTAAGGTTTGACATTATATAAAAATAATACTCCTCATGAACGAATCCAAATATGATAAGAAACGTGAAAAAACCGATTTATAAACGAAAAAGATACGTTAGTTAATGAGTTTACGACGCGAATACTTTTATAAAACTATTTTTTATAAAATTACTATTCATTACAGAAAGTGATATTTTTAAAACATCAAAAATATGATATAACTTTTAATTACGAGATCGTACTCGAAAGAATCGTTAAAAACGGAGCTATAACGAATAAAATACGACGTTTACAAGTTTACGATAACTAAAAACTATAAAAATAAGTATGTGTCTGTTATGAACAGTAAGAATCACTATTCATCAGAAAAACTAAAATTTTAAAAATGTTATATTTTGATAACTCGACTTAATACGAAGGCGTGGACGTAAGAAACGCGCGAAACGGATTAGAAACGAGAAAGTTACGCCATTTTTACCAAAGTATACTTATAAACATTTTTTTTCGTTATAATTATGTTTTCACTAAAACGAGTAGACGGTGATGTAGCTATATAGAATCATACGTTGTATTAGTTATCAAAGTACTATATTACTAGGGAGTTTCATAATGATGAGGCCTCTTCGGGGTGGCGTATCGACGAGTTGCTGGATTTACGATTTAAAGTGTCCTAGCTCCTCATACGTTCACTACACGACCTCTTAATTATGATAGCCCGAACGATAGTATGATGAGCTATATATTAATCAAAGTGTTTAGTACTTATACGACCTATATTGGATTAGGTTGCCTTCGGATTCCTTCGTGACGCATTTTCTATTTTGAATACTTGTTGATTTCCATTCACTCAAGGTGAGTTCATAGCCCCCTTTTTCTACAATTGTTTTACAAAATCTACGGGGTGAATTACATTGCTTGTTTTACTATTGGACACAAGTGTTTTTCAAAGTGTATGCTATCCAGATTACTGCCTGATTATTAATGCCTAAGTTACCTTATTGCCGTGAAGTCCCTATTTATCATGAACCGTTAATTGCTATTATAGTGAGCGCTGGTGTTATGGATAGATCTATCGGGACTAACAACCCCCACCCTTACTTGGGTCACTAGTTTGATCGGGTGCATTTAACATTGAGAGATGTTAGGGTGTTGGCAAGCATCCTATTTTCTGATTGGGGCACAAATCTAGTTAAGGCTTCGGTGTCATGAGCTTAGTGCAATAATAAATGTTTTGGACTTCTGAATGTGTTTCAGAGTCTACTATTACTTCGATCTTGTGGTCCACCCTTTTTACTGATAAACCTATGATTTCACTCAACCTTTGTGTTGACTTTTAGCATGTAATTTCAGGTCCTAGAGTATGAAGATTGGACGGGAGCCGTGGCGGATATCAATGAAGACGGATTCTGTGTTTTATCTAAAGTTTATGCAACTTTTATTATCTTTAAAAACTTAAGTCATCTTTTGGTATTATGAAGCTTTTGTTTAATTAAGAAGGTTTATGACTTTTAAAACTTATGGGACCTAATGTATTAACTCTGATATTTTGCTATAAATGAAATATTATCTTAAAACGTCCATTTTTGGTCGTTTCTTATATCTTGATTGTTGTACTTTAAAGTAGCACCCCATTGTTACCTTTCCGCTGCTACCTGATTTTGGGGATGTTACAGGAGGATCAACCTCGGAGGTACTATATGAGCATTGCTTCAATAGACTTCATCCAAAAATAAAAAACCAGATGATTCCGGCAACAACGCCCCTCCTAGGATTCAGTGGTGAAATATCCTGACCGTTAGGGCAAATATCGCTAATGGTGACTTTGGGAGACGAAGAACACTCAGCGAGTGCCCTGATGAACTTCATGGTCGTTAGGTCTCCGTCACCATACAACGGCATCATCGGCCGCCCAGGTTTTAGGAAAATCCAAGCGGTCCCATCTACCACTCATGGAATGCTAAAATTCTCGATGGAAGGAGGAATAGCAACGATCCGCAGCACTACCATAGTGCCAGCGGAGTGCAGAATGGTGGCAGAAGCACAGAACGCCCCTCCGCCCAGAGAACCAGCAGCCGCAGAAGGGATCAAAGTAGCAATTCACCCAGAGTATCCAGAATAAACCATTACAATAGGTGGAAGCCTATCCGAAAAAGGAAGAATGGAACTTTGCAATTTGCTAAAAGAAAACTTGGATATATTTGCCTGGAAACCGGCAGACATGACAGGCGTCCCACGGTCCATAGCGGAACACCGTCTGAACGTCCGCGAGGGATGCCAACCCATAAGGCAAAAAAGAAGGGGGCAGGCACCGGATAGGAACAAAGCGATCCAAGAGGAAGTCGCCAAGCTGGTGGAAGCTGAAATCACGAGGGAGGTACATTACCACAACTGGCTCTCAAACCCAGTCATGGTAAAGAAGCACGATGGCAGCTTGAGGATGTGCGTAGACTTCACAGATCTAAATAAGTCATGCCCGAAGGACTGCTACCCCCTTCCGAAAATCGATTGAAAGATTGAATCTCTCTGTGGGTACCCCTTCAAGTGTTTCTTGGACGCTTACAAGGGATACCACCAAATACAGATGGCGGAAGAGGACGAAGAGAAAACGGCTTTCCACACTAACCAAGGAGTTTTCTGCTACACAAAGATGTCGTTCGGCCTCAAGAACGCTGGAGCAACATACCAGCGGCTCGTAGATAAGGCATTTGAAAAACAGATTGGCCGGAACCTGGAAGTATACGTAGATGACTTGGTAATAAAAAGCCACACGGAACGTGAAATACTCAGGGATATCGAAGAAACATCCCACAACCTGAGAAGGATAAACATGAAACTCAATCCTAAAAAATGCACGTTTGGTGCGGAAGAAGGAGCATTCCTAGGCCACGTAGTCAGCATGCAAGGAATCAAAGCCTGTCCAGAAAAGGTGGAAGCAGTGATGCAGCTACAATCACCCCAAACGCTAAAAGAAGCTCAAAGCCTAAATGGAAAGCTGGCAAGTTTAAACAGATTCTTATCCAAATCCGCGGAGAAGTCACTCCCTTTCTTCAAGACCCTTAAAAGATGTGTAAAAAAGAGCGACTTCCAATGGACACCAGAAGCGGAAAAAGCATTTCAAGACATGAAGAAATGCATAGCGGAACTGCCAATGGTAACCGCACCAAAACCCAAAGAAGAGCTGATAATGTATCTCTGCGCAGCCAGAGAGGCGATAAGCGCAGTCCTTCTAACGGAAAGGGACTCGCGGCAAATACCAATTTATTTCGTCAGTCGTGCCTTGCAAGCTCCAGAGATAAACTACAATTCAATGGAAAAAGTGGTTCTAGCATTAGTGCACGCTACAAGAAGACTAAGGAGGTACTTCCAAGCACACCCGGTAGCGGTAGTCACGGACCAGCCCATAAAACAGATCTTGTCACGGTCCGAAAACACTAGGAGGATGTTAAAATGGAAATTTGAGCTCGAAGCATTTGACATCACATATAGGCCAAGGACATCAATTCGCGGCCAAGTCCTAGCTGACTTCATAGCCGAAAGACCAGATGAAGGAGGACCATCGATGGAAGTACAAACTGAAGAAGCAGTCCCTGAGCCATGGATCCTATTCACGGACGGATCATCATGCTTAGAAGGATCAGGAGCCGGACTTATCCTCACAAGCCCAGAGGGCGAATAGTTCACTTACGCACTAAGATTCGAATTTGACGTATCTAACAACGAGGCAGAATACGAAGCCCTAATAGCTGGCTTACGGATAACCGAACAAATGGGTGTGAAAAACCTAATAGCCAAAGTGGATTCCCGCCTCGTAGAAAACCAAATCAATGGGTTGTATGAAGCAAAAGAACAAAGCATGACCCAATATTTAGAAAAATCCAAGACACTGATCGACAGCTTCAAAAAAATTTCAATTGAGCAGGTGCCGCGAAGTGAAAACAAAAAAGCGGATGCGCTGAGCAAAATCGCGTCCACAAGCTTCGCTCACCTCACAAAGAAAGTCCTGGTAGAAACACTCAAAAGAAAGTCAACAGAATAGAGGGAAATCCTAGCAATAGTGAAAGAAGAGGAGTACTGCTAGATGACACCATTGGTCGAGTACCTTACGGAAGGTACCCTACCAGCGAAAACAAAAAAGGTACGCGCGATCAAGATCAAAGCAAGGCAGTACACCATGATTAACGGAGTCTTATACAGAAAGTCATTCCTGGAACCATGGTTGTGGTGCGTCGGTCAATGCAAGCGGAATATGTAGTCAAGGAAATACATGAGGGATCATGCAGCATCCACTCTGGCCCAAGATCCGTGGTGGCAAAAGCAATCAGATCTGGATATTACTGGCCGACAATGCACAAAGATGCACGGAACATCATCAGGGCATGTAACGACTATCAAACTCACCGACCAGTCCCTAGGAACCTGTAGCAAAAGCTCACACCAATAACTTCTCCATGGCCGTTCTACAAGTAGGGAATCGACATCTCAGGCCCATTCCCAGAGGCACAAGGAAAGGTGAAGTTCTTGATCATAGCCGTTGACTACTTTACAAAGTGGATTGAAGCAAAGCCAGTGGCAACAATAACAGGAAACCAGGTCAAGAAATTTATATGGGACAATATCGTATGCAGATTCAGACTCCCGAGAGAAATCATATCTGACAACGGAAAGCAGTTCAGAGACAATCCATTCAAAGACTGGTGTGAGAAACTTAATATCAAGCAAAGGTTTGCGTCCGTTAAGCATCCACAATCTAACGGCCAAGTAGAAAGGGAAAACCACAGCCTAGGAGAAGGAATAAAAGCTAGGCTAGGCGAGGATAACAAGAACTGGGTTGAGGAAGGACCACACGTGTTATGGGCGCACTGCACAATTATAAAAACAAGCAACGAAGACACTTCATTCTCTCTCACCTATGGTACTGAAGCCGTGATACCAGTCGAGATAGGGATGCCTTCGATAAGATGTGAGGAAGTAAACCAAGCCGAAAATAATAAAGGGCTACTCCTGAACTTGGACATCCTTGAAGAAAGAAGAGAAAAGGCAGCGGTAAGCGAGGCTAGAAGCAAGGCCAAGATGGAAAAGTACTACAACGCCAAGGTCCGTAGCATAAGCTTCCGCTCAGGAGACTTTGTCTACCGTAGCAACGACGCAAGTCACGCCAAGGAAAGCGAAAACCTGGGCCCAAAGTGGGAAGGGCCGTATGAGGTGGTGGAAGCACTCGGGAAGGGAGCGTACAAACTCAGTAACAAAAGCAGAGATGTACTTTCGCACGCACAGAATGTCCAAGACCTGAAAAAATGTCATATTTAATTTTCCATCATGTAAGCACCCCTACGAATGTAAAACCGCACTAGCGGTTGGGGTAATTTCCATTTAATCTTATGTAATGACTTTTATGTTGAAATTATTAAAAATCACGTGAAGCTTAGCTACCTTCATAAATTTTCTAAAAAAAACTTTTTTATATATCTCATGCATACTCTATTTGTCAAAAAGGACAAATAAGGCCGAGTAACCTCAAAATTAACACAATAAGCATAAGCGGATTGCAAGCCCAGTACAATAGCCAAACGGCCAAATAATGTCTAACAAAGATAGCAAAAACATAGACAAATTCAACATTCAAAATAGGCAAGCCCAGTACAAAGCGGATTCCATTAACAACCACTACACTTATTACATAAGATACAGCCACATCTGGCCGCACACACAGATAGCAAAAACATGAACAAATTCAACATACAAGCAGCCAAATAACTAACAGCACGAGCCTGCCACTTACAAAAACTAACGTATAGCTACAGGCGGCCACGCGCAAACCCTAAAAAAGATTTGTAAAAGCTTTACAAGAAAGCTCATGACATGAAGAACCATAGTCAAAAAGGGCTCAAGTATCATAAGCGGTAGGACGTCAAGACAAACAAACTAAGCCATCAGCACCATCCAAGACAGACGTATCAAACAAATCATCATGCGCCTGCGTAATAGGAGGCTGAGTAGTAGGCTCTACATCACTGGATAAAACAAAGGTGGAAACTGGATAGTCCACAATACCTAGCGATGAACCATGAAGGGGAGCGGAACTGGAAGTCCCACCCACCAGACGTGGACACAACCCCCTCCTTTCCGCAGCCGCATGAGCGGTAGGGATAACCTCAGTAACAACACCTCACCACTAATAAAATCAATAGATAGGAACGGTGACTTGGTCGAGAGAAGGTTGGAACTGCTGAAGCTAAGGGGTGGAGACAACATTGCCTTGGGCATCCTTTAGAACTAGGGCAGACATAATAGAGGCAAGAGGAGAATCCTTCAACGACTCCAGCTCGTCCAACAAACAAAAGGATACATTCTCAAAATTAGTAACAGCAGACACAAAGTCATCCTTAACCCCTGGATCATAAGCTTCCACCTGAGCCAAAGTTTGCCTGGATTTCCCATGCTCAATTCCATCTTCCAAATCTTCTTGAATCCCTTTGTTAACAGCTAAAGTAATAACCTTACCCAATGCAGATTGACACTCGGTGGACTGGGCACATTTTGTCAAAGCAAGACGAACATCATGACTCAGGATCCACCTCCGCGCAGCTATTGCGGTGAACATATGAGGGTATAGATCATTGTCCATAACTTGCCTGACATCCGCTATACGAGCATCCAGCTCGGCGGACTTCTACTTAAAGCGACGGGCCCTAGCATCTTGAAAAGACTTGAACTCTTCCCTCAACCTAGTTTCACCAACTGCCTCTTTCCGCAGGTGCTCACAATTACTTCCCAATTTGATGACATGCCTATTCAACTCCCCACGTTCGGACTCAAGAGCAGACACCTTGCTTAGTAGCTCAGCATTTTGTTTACCTAAAACATCAACCTCCTAAGACTTAACCGCCACTCCAGCTTCCAACTCAGAGACACGACCACAGAGCGAAACAACCTCCGCGGCCTCAAGCTCAGCCTTCTCCAACCTAGTCTTAAGAGCAACAATTTTCGCATCACGTTGCTGGAAAACTGCACAGTTATCAGTAAATTTCTTTTGAAACTTCTCCCTTGTCATAATTTCATGTTCGTACCGTAGACACAACTCGGAAAGCATGCAGGTGTGCTGAGCAGAATTAATGTTAAAACCATCCAAAAAAGCAGCAGGGGACAGATTGCGAAGCATAGCCCAGTAGCCAGGAGGAGTAATATGGTCTAACAGGTTACGAAAGAGGGGAGGGTTGTCAATTTGGGCACCATTAGTAACACCTCATTCTGAAACATAAATGTTGTCAGCAGTAGCGGTTTCAACAGTCTGAGAGTCATAAAAATCATCAGTAGGAGAGGCAGCATCAGGCGCAGATGTAAAAGCCTCAGCATTATTCCCTAATGTACCTGCCCCCTCCCCCACAGCAGAAGCCGTAGCAGTATCCTTAACCCAGGAGGAGCGACCTCATCATCAGGCCCAGAGCTAGAAGACACAACAACCCCTATAGAAGCTCGATTACATCCTAAGTGTAACCAGAATCCTCAGAAACATCAGGCTCGGGGGTAGGAGTGACAGAGGAAGAAACAAACTCCTCTATAAGAGGCGGAACAGAGCTTGACCCAACACCCTGCGGTCCGCTTTGCAACTCAAGCCTCTTTAAAGCGGTCGGACTTTTACCACCGGTGGTAGGTACAGCCTCAGAAACCATAGCCGCATCGGCCCTAAGTCGCTTTGCAGGAAGTTCCTCAAAAACAACCCTCCTCTTCTTCTTACCAGCATGTTCCTTGACCTCATCCATAATGGTATGGTCCACAATCTGAATAATCTTAGCGGAAGGAGTAACAGTCATATTCACAGTTTGATCATTAAGGGGAATCTCTCCCTCAGCAAGAGTCCTCTCTCCAGTCTTCACCTTAAATGGATCAGAAGATTTCCCAAAATCAAGAAGACCCATATCTGAAAAACAAAATATTTGATGAGTATAAGCACACATATATAAACAAAAAAAGGGGCGAAAGCCACAACCCACCACTCTCATCATCCTTCAAGAGGCTAGGACGCACGAGGACATCATCAAAAGAGCGGCTCAGCCCAACGAGGCATAAAAATGTCTCAGGGTACCGTCTGATAACAGTTCGGTGATGACCCAGAAGGGCCAACAACTCAGCATTAACGCGGTCGTCAGAAGGAAGGGGATCCTTCAAAATAGATGCACCCGTATGCCAAGGAACAAAAATGGGACAAATAGAGGCGTTAATCCAAAAGAAGTGGTCATTCCAGTTCTTTAAAGAATCAATTTTTTTTAACAAACAACAAGGAGTACGACCGCGTCTCGAAAAGACATCCAGCCGCTGCTAATAGAATTCACATAGAACCTACGAAAAGTACCAAGCGAGGGCTGATAGCCTAGCACGTGACACATGATTTCGAAATAACTCACCTTGGCGGCATCAAGGACAAACAACTGAGAAAAATTGATCTGGTAGTATTCAAGAACACATAGGATAAATTGAGACAAGGGCACGCAAAAATTAGCAAATTCCAATAACCGTGTATAAATCCCTATCTTCCCTGCCGGAGCATCTCTGATCGTATCCTTATGACCAGGTAGCTCTGGCCCCAAGTCAGCCGGAATATTATATGTGTTACAGAAATGATCCAACTCCTGCTGAGTCAGAACTGACGCAACAGTATCAATAGTATGCGTAACCATGTCTTGAGGAAGAAGAAGGCAGATGTTGGGAAATATATTGTAAAAGACTTAATACTGGTAGTATAACAGTTAAGTCTGGTAGTATTAGTTAGTTCTGCCAAATACTATGTTAAGTCTAACAGTACTAAAGGTAGTAAGTTAAGTCTGGCAGTATTATAGTTAGTACTAGTCGTGTTTAGTTAAGTCTGTTTATGTAACAGAATAGTTATCTTAGAGATATATTAGGAAAGGATAAGTATTATCCTTTCACACATTTGTAAAGCCTATTAGGGTTTTCTTGGTGTATAAAAGGAACCCTACGGCATAGTGTTTTAGGTATCCAAACCTAATAGAAATCAATAGCAATATATGAAGTTTGTTTTACAATTGTTCTTCTTAGTATTTGTGTTAAGATTCCACATTAGCATAAATATTCATAGTCATTATCTCTCATATAGTTAACTTGGATTTATTCAAGTTAGTTATTGTCATACAAAGGCTCAACAGATCCAAAACACCTTGGACCTACAAGTGGTATCAGAGCCACTAGAGGGACTTTGAGTAAAAAGAATCACAAGAATAACAAACACCCACTTTCAAGATCAAGAAAAATATCTCACCTTGCTGATGAATTCTCCCATCACCTTAGTGATGATGATGCATCAAACCATGAAGATGCATCAGACAATGGTGATGCAACCAATAAACCAAAACAACAACAACTCATCTCTACTGCAACCACTATCTCAAATATTAAACTCCCAATTCTGAAGAAGGAGAAGTATGATATATGGGCTATGGAGATGGAGCATTACCTTGAATATATCGATAATGATGTTTGGAAGGTAATTCAAAATGGAAATTCTAAGAAGAGAATTTAAACTGGAAAAGATGGTGTCATTAGAGTACTTCCACCAGTATCTGCTGCAGAAATTCATGCTGTTGAAAAGGAGAGGAAGGCTAGAACCATCTTACTTATGGCAATTCCCAAGGAACATCTGAGAAGATTTCATGAAATGGATGATGCTAAAGAGATTTGGGAAGCCATCGGGACTAGGTTTTGAGGTAATGCAAATTCAAAGAAGATGCAAAAAGTTGTTCTAAAACAACAGTTTGAAGCATTTTCTATATCCAGTTCAGAAGGGTTGGAAAAAGGATACGATAGATTCCAACAGCTACTCTCACAGTTGGAAGCTCATGGTGCTGAAGTTTCAAATGAGGATGCCAATCACAAGTTTCTCAGGGCTTTGCCTTCAGCTTGGTCAAATCTGGCAATGACAATGAGAACCAAACCAGAAATTGACACTTTATCCATTGATGACTTGTACAATAATCTTAGGGTTTTTGAACAAGAAATCAAAGGTGCATCAAAGATATCTACCAGTGCTCAAAATGTTGCTTTTGTTTCACAAAGCAGGAGCAACACTAACAAGGTTAAGTCTGGTCTTACTGGTACCTTCAGTACTTGCAATCCTTCTACTTCTTCTTCCAATATTCCAGAAAGAGAAGCTCCTGCTGGTTTTGCTGATGAAGTCATTTACTCACTCTTTGCCAAGCAATCAGAAGATTTGGACTTGCTTCATGAAGACTTAGAACAGATTGATGATGTGGACATTGAAGAGATGGATATAAACTGGCAGATAGCAATGATTGCTATTCGAATGAAGAAATTTTACAAGAAGACTGGAAGGAGAGTTCGAATTGATGGAAAGGCACCTGTTGGTTTTGATAAAAAGAAGCTTGAATGTTACAAGTGTCACAACACTGGTCACTTTGCTAGAGAATGCACATCAAAGGGGACCAATGATGGCAAGAAGAAGACAGACTCGGTTTATCAAGATCAAGAAGCTGGGAAGCAAGAGCAAAATCAGATCGGTTTGCTGACTATGGATGATTGTGTTGTCAATTGGGGAGATCATACTGCAGAAGAAGAGACAAATAAAGAGACAAATCATACACTCATGGCAATCAGCTCAAACTTTGAGGTATCTTTGTGTTCTAAAACTTGCACTGATTCATATAATAAACTTAAAGCACTGTGTGATGAACAAAC
>BQNB010119553.1:5489-20794 GCA_026074375.1 Tanacetum coccineum
TGATTCTTTTATTGTTACTCGTTTTCTAAAATACCCCTTTTTGTTCTTAAAAATAATGATTTTTACGTATTATCATGACTCTTAAATGGCGTAAGTTGTTGTATGTCACTCGGAGGATAACTTTTTATTGGAAAGTGACGGCAATTCGCAATTGCTTGCAATACATACTCTTGCATAAGACGACAAGGAGTTCTAAATTTTTCCGAGGTGCTACATCCGCCCCATGGACTTGTGAATGAGTGAGGGTAGTTGCTCTTAACTGGTCCTTACATATCCTTAAATGAATGTATCGTCATTGTGACGAGCCGATACGACAAAATGTTGGGAATATATCCGTTGAAGTAATGACAAGATCTTTAAATCATTTCCCTTTCCCCCTTTTGTCTTATAAATACCATCTCATTCCTCTCAAATTTTCAAACTTAAATCCTACTACAAAATACTTCAAATGGCCTGTTCGCTTTCTCATACTGATTCTGAAGTCGAAGCCTTGGTGCAAAGATTAATTAACGAAGATAAGGGTCGTCAGGATGTGCTTTTAAGTTTGGCTTTTCAGTTTGAAGATTCATGCGCCGTCAGGGACGATCTTAGAAAAGCTTATGAGAAATGTAACGACATTTCTCAAGAGAGTCGTGCTTTGATTTGCACTCTTTTAAAAGAAAGTTCTGAAAAGGATCGCAAGCTGCATCTTTCTATGTATGGAAAGGCGGCACAACTAGAGAAACAAATGGATGCTAAGTTGGCTTGGTTTCAGGAAAAATACTCCTGCCGTACGCACGGAGGTGTAGGTTGCTCGTCATCACAGGCTGATTGCCCCCTTACCGATAAAGAGTTACATCAACTCCGTATGGATGAAGAAGCTCTAAGGGAAATGTTGGAAGAAGAGGCCATGAACAAAAAGGCACAAGAGGAGAAAATTAGGCAAGAACAAGCCGAAAATGATGCATTCTTTTTAGAATTTGGGGTAGTGAGATACGACTCAGAATATGAGTCATCGGATTAACGGTCTAAGGGTTGCTGTAACCGTGTTGTTGTACTGCTTTGAATAAAACGTTGTTGCCTTAACCTATGTACTTATACTTCCACTTTTGTAGACCAACGGTTTTTATGTTAGTAATCTAGGAAGTTCTAATGAATGCATTTGATCTCTGTAGTATCATAAAAAAATATTCGCTTCGTGATTGTTGCCTTGCCATGATACATCTTGAATGGGACAATTGAGTGACTATGACTACTGTCTCCACACAGTATTTTAAAGTGTTTACGTGAAAATTCTGAATTGAATAGCTGGGTGAACATGATTACTGTCTCTCTACAGTATCATAATGTGGTTTAGGGATAGTGTTATTAATTTGTAAACTTTTCCCAAAGGAATTATTTTATGAGGTTAAATAGCAATTCGAAAATATTTCAGTGATTGATTTTACCTTGAGGGTTTGAAATAAAATTTAAATTTTTATGGGGTGTCGCAATCCTTTTTAAGTTGGAAACTTTCGCCCTGGATTCAAGCGTCTTATTCATGGCATGGGTTAAGAAAAGTACGAAAGTGGCAAGTGGGGCTCCAACGGCTAGAAATGTGGCAAACCGTTACCTCCACTCTATATATATACTTTGTCAATTTCTCCAATTTGTCAAAACGTAAAATACTATTCGTACTTAGATTAAAATGTCGTATCTCGTTCCCTTGATTGCGGTTGTGTTTGTGGTGGTGGTTGGTTGCTATTTGGCGAGTGTTCCACAGGAAGAGGATCACCAGTACATCATTGTAATACTAGGGCTTATTATACCACTCGTCATTGTAGCGATTGGCGTGGAAGTTTTTTTGGAAAAAGTAGCTTTCGTCCATAGGTGTGCGTGTTGTATTGCCGTTTAGTTCTTGGGTATTTTAATTAATCTTATGCTGAGTCCTCCAGGAAGAATCATCAAACGTTCTTTAACTTTGTTTCGCTTATGTATGATTGAATTCTCATGATGTATTTTTGATGAATCGTAGTCTTTCATAGTTTCTTCAAGTATTGTCTTTAATGTGATGAATGAGTAAAATGTATATGCGTTCAAACTTTTTGTTATTACATCGAATACTATTGAGCATATCTCTGTCGACCTAACTTATACAAAGTTGATCAGGCTATGTATACCTTAGGTTCACATTGACATCCCCTTTTCCTTTAGTTATTTGTTTGTGATTGTAAGCATAGTCGGTACAGAGACTCGCGGTGTATGTAGATTGTCGTGTCTCCTAAGTATCTGATGAATGATGTTACGTTATATGTTGATTTATGGTTCATTATTTTCTTGCTACTTTCTACCATACATGTGGTCCTCTGAAAGTTTATGTTCACTTTATGTGTTTATCTTACTACTTGCATATCGCTTCATATGTTGGCGTGTATTATCTATGTGTTCGTAAAATCATTATCTCAACATATAAGTTATTTTGAATAATTACTTTTGTTGAGAGTTTAGAGTTTGGTTTCAATCGCTCTTGCTAGATACGGCTATGTCCATCATAAATATTTTAAATCAATATTCCTCACAACGCCTACCCACTACGCCGCCCCTTTTCTTATCTCTCTCAATTTCACTTTACCTACTTCTTATCTCGAATTATCGCCCACTCCACCATATCAAGTTTTTCACCTTCTTCCTCGAAACTGTCGGTTACCAATCCTCATAGGATTTCCAATCGAGATTTTCACTCCCGTCATGATCATCATCATCACGTCGCTCGTTTTACTAGTCTACCCGATGTGTTTCTTCTCACGCGGTGATGTATCTGTTGTCTGGTTACCAATCCTCATGGGATTTCCAATCAAGATTTTCACTCCTGTCATGATCATCATCATCACGTCACTCGTTTTACTAGTCTACCCGACTATATATTACTATGTACCTTACCTCCTTCCCGTTATGACTATATATTACTATGTACCCCACCTCGCATCTTGGTATGATTCGAGGTTATTACCTGGTAAGCCTTTAGATGCATTTTGTATTTCCATTTTCATTAAAAGGGCGTTTATTGATTGTGAATGAAAAAAAAATTGGTCTGACAAAATGTCGAATAGTACAAGGAAGAATTGAATCTGGTGGGGGTTACTGTTTCTCGTCTG
This sequence comes from Tanacetum coccineum, assembly GCA_026074375.1. Taxonomy (NCBI): domain Eukaryota; kingdom Viridiplantae; phylum Streptophyta; class Magnoliopsida; order Asterales; family Asteraceae; genus Tanacetum; species Tanacetum coccineum. The sequence goes on from BQNB010119553.1 coordinate 8,603, forward strand.
AAGCACGATGTGTGGGTCTTTCGAAATGATCCTTCAAGTTTCATAGTGTTCATTGGAAATAGTTTCCCTACCTCCGTTTCCTGAGCACATGATTGTATTCTTCGTTTGTTGGGCAATGGGTATACTTGTTTTGTACTTAGCAGTAATTTCGATAGCGTCATTTTATTGGCGTATTAAGATGTTTGTCACATGACTTTAAAAATATCAACTATATGGTTTCTCCTATACCGGGTAAATGTACTCAGAAAACATTTTAGGACAGAATTATTATTTCATTTATTATTTTATGAGAGCAAAGTACAAGTCCTCATTAATTTCTCTGCTTAGAGGTCTCTCCGTAAACTGGGATACAATGTTACAGCAAGTCTGGCTGTTTTGCTTATAGGCCTAGGCGGGCTAGAATTTTCTGAATTTGTTCATGATCCTCAGCGCGTCTGTCCTCGGCATCAGCTACCCTTATCTGTAATAATGCGATCTCATTCTCGGTAGCTGTGAGAGAATCCTGTAATTCGGAGATTAGAAGCTCCTTGTCTTTGGTGTCTGCATGGAGAGTGTCAATCTCCACCTCTATGTTCTCTAGTCGGGCCGTCACATCTTCTGGGTTGAGTCCTGATGTCTCGGATGCTGGTTTACCGTCAGAGAAGGTAATGGCATCTGGAAGGAACGGCGATGATGGTGATCTACTTCTCTTTCGAGATGGTCCAGGTGCTTGTGATATTAGTGTAGGAATACTGAGGTTATTTATTTCTTAGGAGTGTTCATGCCCTGTAGCAGGGGTCAAAGTTAATTCTAGTTCAGGTAATTGGGTTGCCTGAGAGGTTGGCGAGTCAAGTCTTCTTGGGATGGAGTGTCCCGTGGCGGCTTCCTGTTCTGGAGAGTTGTCAGGTACGTTGCTGGAAAGTGATTGAGACATTTCCCGAATGCACCCTACACACGACAAAATAGGGTTTCTTCTTCTTATATTCCATATTTGAGTAAAGATTAACTTATGAGTGCCATCTATTTTTTTGAGAGAAGGTGTATTGCATGTTTTGAATGGTTATGCATACTATGTCTTGAGTATATGTCTAGGAGTGTTGGATTTAAGCATTGGTATGTTTCTTGTTCGTTTGGGAAATTTACTAGCAATTATTAATGGTATCCTTATGTTAGGACCTTGACCGGATAGTGTGGTAGGATTCCAGACAATAAGTGCATATCCATAGAGTTCATATTATTCTAAGCTCAGGGGCTGGTGTAAACCTTTATGATTTAAATTTCTTTCCGTAGTTTTTGACTGCTAATTACGACTATTGTCTCTTACTTTTACCGAGCGTGGTTTTAATATCTTCCCATTATGAGTTTGTTGTTTACGTTTCCCTACTTTCGTCAATTATTGGTGTATTCAAGCGGTACATGCTTTTTGGTAGGTTTTTATATACTTTGAAATACTTTTAAGGGTATACCGACATAGTATATCGTAGTATAGCCATTTTACAACGGTTGCTATAAAGAGTCCTTGTGTAGTGAAGTAACGAGTGGGTGGATAGAAGGGTATCCCGAAGTGTTTACATAAGTAACCCTCATAAAATGAGATAGTAAAGATGTAATTACTGATGAAATTCATAATATTATGTAAGTGACTCTTCGTAGTGTGATATTGGTTATAAGGTTAATTATTTGGTGAGAGTCATGGTAGTTTCCTTGCACTAGGATGATACAAATGCGTAATCCATAGAATATGTTTCTCCAAGATGGTGGATGATAATGTGTAGTCTAATGAAATATGTTTTCCATGACGGACAAGTGGTAATTTTGTTATTTAACGATATTGTGCTAAGCAGTTGTTAACTTAGGAAGTAAATAGTAATAGATAGTGCATATGCTATTCTTATATGTCCTTAAGAGCCAGTTATAGTCTAGAGTTGCTAATACAACCTAGTTCTCTATAACCAAGGGCTTTGATACCAATTTGTCACACCCCCAAATTTATTGCAGCGGAAGACTGGATTTGGGATTGTGACTTCATGGCGTGAAGAGGACTTGATACGAGAGATAGACCTCTACATGCCAATATACCAATGCAGACTCCTTATATTTCGTAAGATAGAACACCTAAGAAAACATTGCTAAAGTGTCAACATAAAGTTGGTGAGTTCATAGGTTTTGTTGTTTGATAATAGTGATGAACCACAAGATTTATAACCATAGCATGAAATATAGCAATCCTATATATCATAATGAAAAGTATTTACTATTGTCTAAGCTCATGACACCGAAGCGTTAACGTGTATCATCATAGGTAAGCCCAAGCAGATGTTCAACCCACAACATCCGTAACTGACTCAAATGAAACTGTGTTTGCTTGACTAATGTCAGTCCAAGACAAACAGGGATGTCAATCCCGATAGATCTATCCATAACATTCGCGCTTACAAGAATTAACGGTTCATGATAAATTGGGCAATATAGCAAGTTGGGTTGAATAGGGACTTAGACCCAATAGTAAATCAGTAAATGTACTTGTGTTCAACTGTTAAAAATAAGCAATGTTCTCACCCCAAAAGATGATTTAAAACAGTAAAGTAGGGGCTATGAAAACTCACCTTGTCGGTTAATCGTCTGGAATTGGTAATGGATCAATGTACGTCAAATAGTGACTCAGTCAAACACCTAAGTAATTATGACAAAGTCTGAGTTTACATTCCAAATCTCAATGTATGAAATGAATTATGCATATGGGTCATGAAAGGCATTGTCGTTTATGAGGTAATGTTTTTAAAATGTTGACAAAACCGTTGGCTCTAGGGACGACTTTACAACTATAAGTACCTATACAAGAAGTTATACTATTACGTGCCGCAACTTGTATTTACCAGTCCATGTGATTTACATCATAAGGAAAATATAAACATATTCTTGTAAGTTACTACGTTTATATATTTTTCTTATCGCGTTCACTTATTCACATCGTAGACGTTAATTAATTTGTGTGATTATCAGTTTATATGTCACAGTTTGCTCGCCTCATTTAATTAATTTATAAAAATTATTCATTTACAACTAATACCCTTAAGTCTTCAAAACAGCGGATTTTAGTCCCTCTATTTTCCAAATTTAGTAGATTGCCAAATTAACCCTTTAAATTTTTACGTGGCCGTTTTAATCCATTTATATAGTATATACAACTTTTAAATTATCTTACCCTTACAACTTTTCACGTTTAAGACCCGGATAAACTAAAAATATTTTAGTGTTAAATAAGTTTTATAAATCGCGCTTAAGTTTATTTACAATTTAAACTTGGTCTTGTTGTTATCACGAAAAAATGTTGATTAGATTTGTCCATTTATCGAAATATTTATTGTCTCGATAAAGAATTTTTTTTTCTCCAACCATTGGTTTTGGCAAAAATGGTTTCAGGAACTAGAAAACGTGCAAACTTACACACTCCTTTAATATGAAATTTAATGAGTGAATTTCCATACAAGTTGTGGAAAATTGTATACACATTATTACAATACAATACAAATTCACATGGCCTACACCCTTTCCTTTTCCTGTTCTTTGTCGCGGCCCAACAGTGGGTGTACCCACACCCTAACCCATCGTGTATAAGGGCATGTGCGTTTTTTTTTGCTGCTCACCAGACGCAACAACAGTAAATTGTGATACTCACTGTTTCGGTTTCTTTTCTTTCGTGGCAAGACCCAAAATATATATATACTAGTTTTCTATCTATTTGCATGTTTACGAGTTGCATGATTAGCAACAAAAGGGTTTAATCTCGAGACACAAGGAGACCTTCCTGTCTCTTGCAGGACGCACAGCGGTTATAGCCGTCGCAACTTGCTATCATTCGCTTGCATGCGATACGTTACAGGTTGGTGTTGGTTAGGCGCGGGGCCTTTGTATGGAATAACAAGCATGAGTTGCTTAGGTTCCATTGGGGTCCCACGTTGAGTTAATAGGCTCGTTGTGGTTTCGTCACACGTCGCTTTGGTATGTCCATCTAGTACGTCAAGGGTAGCAACCCTTTTTATGGGGGTCAGTAGGCGGACCATCAAGCTAGTCATATGAAAACCCTAGTTTCTACTTGCCCCTAGTGCCAACGTATGGTTATCACGCACTTGTTTATATTTTCGTAAATTTTCTTGGTTCGTTATTCCTTGCATGGCATGTCAAAAGGCTTGGCATGCGCATGTTTATACGGACTACGCATGGGTTATACCATATGTGTCATGTTTTCGTCATGCGAAGCCTAGGTTTGTCAAGTTATAATGTAATTAACATATTAATGCAAGATGCTAAGTCACGAGGATGACTTACCGAGTACGAGTTTGCTAAACGACGAGAAAGGTGATGGTGGTAAGAAGCTCGAACCTCCCTTGGTTTCTCCTCCTTCAAGCCCGGTGTCTTTAGGCTTGTGAATTCAATGAAAACCCTAAACTCGAACCCTATTGATTACTTCTTATTTTCCAAGTTAGAAGTGTGCATGCGTGCCCTCATTTATACTTACAATAACACTAGCTTCATGAGACCTTTCATGTGAAGGACATTATTTACACCTACTGTTGGTGTATATGATACTATTTGCTATAATTGATTTTTTTCCTAATACTGCTAAAGAATCTACACTATTGTTGAATGAAATAGAAACAAGACATAGTAGGTGAAGGATTTTGAAAGAACGTAAGGTGTAGGGAATTAGGTGTAAGAAAGTAATGATGGTGTTGGTTTGCTTATTTTGAATCACTCCATGGTTGTTGTAAATATACCTTCATGTGTTAAAGTTTTGAGGTAAATGGGACGTCGAGGTACCATATTTATTTAAGAGGACATAAAATGTTTTGAGTAACTTATTTATTAAAGTATGGACGGGTTTACGAAATAATATGGACGGTGACTTTGTTTCGCAAGAGGTGAGAAATATGATTCTTTTATTGTTACTCATTTTCTAAAATACCCCTTTTTGTTCTTAAAAATAATGATTTTTACGTATTATCATGACTCTTAAATGGCGTAAGTTGTTGTATGTCACTCGGAGGATAACTTTTTATTGGAAAGTGACGGCAATTCGCAATTGCTTGCAATACATACTCTTGCATAAGACGACAAGGAGTTCTAAATTTTTCCGAGATGCTACAGGCTCCATCTTTATGTTTGATTTCGAGTCATTTGTCTATGATGAATCGGTATTAGGTTCGTGAGAATTGGCTAGTAAAATGACTATCAAACCAAGTAATAAAATGTTTAATGCTTATTCTTATGTCTAACGAGCCTGAATAAGAAATTTTCTATCATCATTTCCACACTTAAATCTATCTTCAAGCATTTTATATAATAAAGGTTAAAGGTCGAAAGGGATCTCTTTTATATAAAATAGTTAAACACTCAACTAACTACCCGTTTGCTTGTGCGTTCATATCTTAATTCATGTGTTCATTTGTTATTCATGTGTTCATCATTATTGCTTTATTCCCCAAACAAACATTCCTTTAATCATTCGTATATAAAACCGTGTCTTAGATTCGTGAAAATCTTGAGATACACTCGCAAAACTGCTTACTTGTTAAGAACCACAAATCCCGTAGATCAACCTGGTCTTACCCTAAGTCTATACTATATTCAGGAGTTACACTTTACCCATGTGTTAGTTGGAAAATCGGATAAAACTAGTTATAAATTTAAGGCTTTATTAACACATCAAAAATTTTGGTGTTGTTGCCGGGGATTGTGTTGTTTCTTGTTTAAGTTATTACTGTTTTGCAAATCCAAATTTACAAACTCGCCGTACATTTTTCTGGAAAACCGAACCAAAACTCGTTCTTTTTCTTCAGGAAGTACACCGCACTTTACCCAAGTACGCCGCATTTTTCTGCAAAAAAATTCAAACAGCAGAATCTGAGTTAAAAAAAACAAAACCAAAACAAAACTCTTTTTGTAAACTCAACTCTGAAAAGCATGTGGAATTTATTCCTTATGTTCACATTAGTTAAATTATTGTATTCACGTAACTTGTATATTAAAACAGAAAAATCTAAAAAATATTGCTTTACACCTTATATGTTTAAATCTATAAATATTTATATACTTATCTTACTTGTTAACTGTTTTTGCTTTTTGAGTATGCTTACTTAAAAAGTAGCAATAAAAATCTCATAAAAACTAAAATAAAATTTTTTAACCATCCATATTACTATGGGATAGAATTTGTGTTTATTAACCTGTTCCATTGTGTAATTTATGGGTTATTTAAGAGTAATAAAAGTATAACCTTTTAAGTTCTGAAAATAAAACATCTAAAAAAATTTTGTAACTCAAAATTTAATAAGTACGGCGTACTTATTAGTAAGTACGTCGGTTTTTTTAGAAAATCTTAAAAATTTTGAAAAAACGCAAGAAGTACACCGCACTTCCTATGAAGTGCGACACACTTTTCTGCCTGAATAGACACAAAGCCTTCATATCTTTTTTATAATGAGAAAATTGCCTCGTTTGTTAATATCTCTATGTTTACTGATGATTATAAGTGTAAAGAATTACTTATTTTTGTTTTAACTGACCCACTAACGTTTATTCTAATGTTGTACCATTTCAAAAGATACATGGACCCTAACTTAAGTGTTGGAAAGATTTGTTTGGGAGAGGATAACCGCATATCGTTGACTGACGGAATTGAGAGTCATGGAGAATAGGAAACTCCAGAATGTCAAGACACAACTAGTAGTAAACAAAATAAGGAAGCTAAAGCATTCACGTTCTATAGGATGGAAACCGAGGAAGTAAGCGAGAGGTATATAGCACCTTGCTTCGTGAATGTACTTGAAGCTTATGATGGATAAATCAATTTGGAACAAGATAAGAATATGATCTCTAATGAATTTGCAGTCAAGTTGTGCTTGGAGCACGAGGTAAAGGATGGAGATAATATTGTTAAAAAAGAATTGATTGTGGCTTTAAGAGGTGAAATATACTTTGTGAAATTTATCATAAACCCCAAGGAAGATGACAGTGAGACTGGAGTAATTCTAGGAAGATCGTTTATGAGACTCACAAAAGGTATTGCAGATTTCAGGAATGGTATCATAACCATTTATCCTAAGCTTGACCCCTTCCTTGATAACTCTAAAGAATCTAAAAATCTGAAGACGATTGGGAACTTATACTGGATGGCATCGATTTTGGAGACATACCAAAACTCGAAGAGACTAGTTTACCATCGTTTGTATGCAAAATGGGAAAAAGAGCTAGGAACAAGAAAAGGCCATTCAAGAACTACCAGATGAACTATTCTGATGTAGGACCGTCATTGACCAATAGAAAGCCCTTAACACAGGAAGAAGTTGCCCGTGAGGCAATTGATATTGATATCTATAAAAGGGTTTCTATACTTGAAGAGGCAAGACCCATTATCAAGACTATAACATACAGTGACCGGTATAAGAAGATACTGGATAGCATTCTTTTGGACAAGTTGAAATTGGATGGTGAAATCAAGTCAGAAGAAGAAGAAGCTATAAAATGGGTCACAGGAGGTCACGAAGCTTTGAAGGAGAAGGAGGATCCTGGTGCATTTATAATTCTGATCCGCATGGAGGCAAAAATCAATCTTAACGCATTGACCGATACCGGTTCTGACATAAACGTTATGCCGTTTCGCATCTACGCGAAATTAGGCAGAGATGAAGTCAAACCTGTGAACCGAGGGATAATTATGCTAAATCACTCAAAGGCGAACCTATGGGAGTTTTGAAAGACGTGCTATGCCAGGTGGTAGTAACCACCATTATTGCAAAGTTTCTGATTCTGATATGCCTGTGGACAAAGAGGTACCAATACTTGTCGGAAGGGGATTTCTATATACTCGTAGTAGCATATTGGACACTATAGAAAGAACTACGTCTACCTTTGATGGGATCTGCCATCAAAAATTCTATGCAGCAAAAACACATGTGAACACTGAGGAGAGTGATAGTGACAATGATGAAGACTATTGCATTAAGAGAAATAGTTTGGGAGCACCAATTTATGGACCCGAGTCTTCGAAGTATCTGAATTGTTCTGATCTAATGAACCATGCTCTGGCCCTCTAAGAGGTACTTAATCCTTTCAGAAAAATATGTGTGTGGAAGAAAGCTGTAGGTTTTCTTGGATCCTTGCTTGTATCGCTACAACACATGGAATGGATCTCAAATTATGAAGGAAATTTTGGTAGAAAAGAAGATGGGGATGGACAATGGCATGCTGAAGTTAGATTGACGGACCCCTACGGAAACGTCTATGACCAAGGGTTCAAAACAAAACCAACAAACAGGAAGCTGTCAAAATATCATAAGTTAAGTGACGTGATGTCGCCTAACTGGTTCCAGAAGTAAAAGAAAGACCCTATGCTATAAATAAAAGGAGTGAACTCCGTGCTCCTTGTTTTTTTAGTTTTCCATGTTGAGTCAATAAATATCAAAGTTATGTAAATCCATAACGGATTCCCTTTGATGTATGGACATTAGTCCTTTATTAGTATTAATGAAGTCAGTTATGATGGATTGGAGTTAATTTGCATTTACATTTTAAGTTTTTATTAGTTATTAATATTTCAGTTAGAAAAATAAGGCCAAAGTACGCCGAACTTCCCTGAAGTGCGCTGCACTTTTGGGTGGTTTCATCTATTTACTTATAAAACAAAATTTTCACACTTCACACAAACATAACTCTAAAACCAATACCGCCGGGTTTCATTGAAAATTTGAAGAAAATTCAAAAAACCAATCCATCAAATCATCCACAATGCCTAGGGTATGTCAATTATGTTCTTAACTTTGTTTATTATTAAATATATCTAAGTTTATATTCCTACTAGGGTTATATGGAATTAAAATTGGGGGAAACAAATTTATGCTTATAATTGTGTTTAAATCGAATTATTGTAACCATTTAGTTAAATGCATGTTAAAAATAACAAGTTGATTTTGTAATTAATGTTTAAAAATATATACGATGTTTAATTATTTACAGCAAAAAAGAAGAAAATTGAAATTGTTTTAAAAACCCGGGAAGTACGCTGGTTTTGTAAATAAAACCAGCGCACTTAGTGAAAAATGTAGGAAGTATGACGCACTTCTTATGAAGTACGCCGCACTTTGCGCCCAGAAAACAAACAAAACTCTGAAACTCACACATAAGCTTGCCCGTTGATGCTAATTCTTTCCTAACACGATTATAAACTTAATTGTGGTTTGTTTTTTATGTGTAGCCTGTCGGTACTCATGATGATGAAGCTGAATCATCAAGGCCCAAACGATCCTGCCAATACGAGACCGTACAGAAAGTAATGCTCCCACATGTGCATCACGAAGTTTTGACATGGGGTACATATCCCAGGTCTACAAAAACCCGTTACAACACTAAACTTGCTCATTTACTGCCGAAGCCAATTTACTCACCGTGTATTGTGGATTGGAGAGTGCTAAATAAAATGGGTTATGCTGAGGAGATTGAGAATATGTTAGAGATTAAGGTTTATGAGGCTGGAAGTCAGGAGGAGATTTTCAGTTCTGAAGCGTGGAGAAGAGTTTTTGACATTAATGAGACGATTTATACCGAGCTTTGCCATGAGTTTTACTCGACTTATGATTTTGATAAGGTGGTGCCGACGATGAATTATGGACAAAGAAATTGATTAAGTTTCGAGTTTTTGGTCGTGCTCATAGTTTGAATTTACTCGAGTTCGCTCGACGTTTAGGTTTGTATCACTCGGAATAAGTTAATGAAGAAGCATTTATGTTTATTTCCAAGGTAGTTTGCATAGTGATGACAAATTCAATGCTAGGGATTATTGGCTAAGCATCAGTCGAGATGAGGAGTTGCACTTATTGAGGAGTCTTACTTTAACTATCCGGAGTCCTATTTTAAGGGTGCTATAAAAGATGATCACCTATGGCTTGTGCCAAAGGACGACTGGGTACGATAAGGTACAAAAGAATGAATTATGGTTGATGAGCATGTCTGAGGCTAAGCATCATAATGGTTATGCAAATGTGGCTTGGTTAATGGCAAAATGGCTTAAGAGGAAAGGAGTTGGAAGTCAGAAAGATAGCATGATCTATTATGGGCAACTGATCATGAAGATTGCAAAGAAGATGAGGTTGTTGACTAACAAGGTGTTAAATAGTTTGAGTGCCCCGACTTACTGTATAGCTTTGGATACCACCACACTTAAAGAGCTGATCGACTCTGGGGGTAGGTTGATTCCTGAGGATCCAGCACCGGGAGTGCCACGTGTTGCTATTCCTAGAGGCCCGAGACCATCTATGCAGGATTTATATGACCGGATGGGTAGCATGGAGATTCGTCAGGGAGCGATTAAGAGGATGGCCTACAGGCATTCATATCATTAGGACACGTATGCTGGAGTGTTTGAGCATATGGTTGGAGTTTACGATGTTTCACTGCAGGGAGCTTATAACCCACCTGGTTATGATCAACAGCAATATCAGCAGTATTATCAGCAGTATCAGTAGCAGCAGGATGATGAGGAGTAGTGTCGAGATGACACGAGTTGGTTTGAGTGACCGCATGTTTAGGTTACAAGTTTAAAAAACAATTTCTAAAAACATTATTATTATTATGGTGTGTAATATGCCTCTTTTGACATTAAAATAATATTTTATATTGTGTACTAGTACTTATGATACTTATTAATATTAATTAGGATTATTATTATATATTTGCGCATTGTAGTATTTGTTTGCCATTATTACAGGGGGGAAGAAAAGAAAAGATGCATACAAAGTTATGATCAGAGACTACATCCGAGCTATATATATAGATTCAAAGAATTCAGTAAAATAAGGGGAGTAATATTTTACTTTCCCACTTTTTCTCTATGATATTTCACGCATTAGAGACAATGCTCATATTAAGTATAGGGGAGATAAACTGAAAAGGTACAAACTTAAAAATTTGAAAAAAAATAACATTTTATTGATCACCTATAAGCAAATCTGACTCTGGATTGATAACATTACTAGCATATACAAATTACCCAAAAAAATTGTGAGATTTAGATCTTAAAGAATTCAGGTATCTATCTTTGATACTTAAGATAATTTTGACTTTTAGCTTTCTCGAGTTAAGGTTTGAATGCAATTGCAAGTGTCTCATCCATCGTTACGGTTGTGTATTTGTAGTTTGTCACCTTTTCTAGAGCAATGGTATCGGTTAAAGATTATATGTGTGTGCCGGTGATTTAAAAATTCTAGAACTTGTGCTTGAAATCTTTACGAGACCGCAGTAAGATCACGTTCGCATGTTATAGACATTTAACTAATAAAGAGGATATATAAAAATGCAAAAATATAAATATGAAATAAACATTGTCAAAAAGTTTTCTGATTTAATTATCTGAAATTTTATCTGTATGTATTGATGCGCGTAAACGTTGCTATTGCTATTATAATGAAGTGCGAAGGTTGAAAACTTCTAAGTTCATTTGAAGTAGTATGCTTATCATAAGTATAGGGGAAAGCAAGTTTCCCCCAAGTTTAAAAAAAGAGAGAGAAAAGGGAATAAGGCAAAAATAAGCTAAAAATGAAGGAAAAGTTGAATAATTACGGATAAGATGGATTATAATTCTATTATAAAACCTTTTGATAATATAAAACCTAAAAATACTAATAAGTAACCTCTTTTGATGTTTATGTTTGGTGCTTATGCCAGGTCGGTGAAGTTTAGTTTCTTGTACAAGCCTATGGTAATTTGAATAATTCATGACTAAGCGTTTTGAGTGACTTACGTATACCACCCATTTCACTAAACTGAGCGAGTGTGAATTTATACATATCTCTAAATTTCGTGATTTGCTTTGTCGCGTTATCAATGCTGGTGATCAATAACTTGTTTAATCTTTAAAACAAAATACTTTCGCTTTGATTGCTTGAGGGCAAGCAATAAGCTAATTATGGGAGGATTTGATAACGCTCCAAATATACATAAAATATCCCTTGTAAATATGTATAATATCTGTGTAAATACATTAAATATCGCATGTTTAGATACTTATTTGTATAATAATTATTTCAGGATCGAAGATGACGAAAATGACTTAAAACGCAAAGAAATATCAGTTAGAATTTCTAACGAGCGTTAAGGAAGAATCTAGAGATGGAATAAATGATGCATTCAATGAAAAGGAGCCAAGTGCGAAGCACTTCT
>BQNB010119554.1:0-17619 GCA_026074375.1 Tanacetum coccineum
ACTATCCCACACCCTTGCCATGCACTCATTTTTAGTGCAGGATACCCCTAATACAACCCTCCGAGCCTATCCTTTTTCACGGTTCTAGTAATTTTCTGCTGGATTCCAGATTATTAATGAAGAGCATTGTCACCCTTAAACCAATCGTTACACCTAAATCGCCTTAGCCTACCTTGTATGTACTCGCTTTTAGTACATTATTGTTTTAACCAAAGTTAATTATTTGAGTACACGGTTGCTAAGTCCTTATTCTTGTAAATACAGTTTTAGGACGATTAGGATCCATAGTAGTATTTATTTCGCGGAAGAATGGGGGAGAAAAGTTAAATCAATACCCCCATATGTTTGTTAGATGATCTCCATGTTATTTTGATCCACCTCAATACGGGTCATTAGTTAGATTGTAAATATTGAGTATGTAAAAGCTCAAGTGTAGGGGTACGTGTTATAAATCCCATGTTATGATGTATTATGTTATTAAAAGAGAGAGAGAGAAATAGAAAAGAAAAAGAAAGAGATTGATGTATAGTTTTGTAGAGTTTGTATATCTTTGTCCGAGTCTTGGCTTAGCAACCAAACCAACATGTATTCTTATAAATAATTAGCTAACCCTTCCACTCCAAATTCACCCAAAACCACCCAAATGTATCCCATCCGTTTTTGTTTTTATATATGTTATCTTACACCTACACCCCACAACCCTTTAAAAGACCTCTTAGATAGTAATGAATAATGCTTGCGCCTAAGCGGTGGAGGTTTGATCCTTTACCAAGCCTATAGTAATTTATATGCTATGATAGGTAATGAGTGTTGATTTTCTGTTTTCCCTTTTATGTTATAATTTATTATACACACGAGTGAAAGAGAGAATCCCAAACACTTATGTGAGGTGCTAGTATATACTTTCCGTGCTTTTAATTACGAGGTCTAGAAGGTTGTGTTGTAAAATACCTTTAAAGAGTAGGTTAAATGACCCTCATATTGCTATTGTCTAGGTAGAAAAGGCCATTTGCTTGGGGACAAGCAAATCCCAAGTGTAGGGGTATTTGATGACGTGTCATTTTATACACTATTTCAAGGTCATTTAACCCCTTAAATCATGAAAATATGCCCATATTATGTGCTTAATCGTTTGTTTTTAGGTTTTTAGCACTTGGATGGCATTTGGAGGAAATACATGTGACTTGGACTCATTTGGAGAAGAAACGGACAAGACTACGACTCTACACCAAGAACCATGAAGAAATATTCACTTAGAGTCTGGAGACGGCGTCGCAGCCATAAAGCAACGACGTTAAGACATTCATGGTGACGGCGTTAGAGATCCAGCAATGGCGTTAGGACGTAACCGACTTAAAGTGGATCTAGAACCATCTACGTGGCGACGGCATCAGAAGTATAAGGCGACGCCGTTGCGTCGATATCCCTATAAATATAAACTCGTTTTTAGGGTTTCGAGTGTGTAACTTTGTATAACTATAGGGAGACGAACCCTAGCTTTTATAGCAGCTTCATAGGTCGCAGGGAGTATAGGATAGACTAAATTACCTATTCAAGTCTATCGACCTTAGAAACCAATAATGAAACCATAGTTTAACATTGCACAGGAAAATATTTTCATAACAATAGTAATGAAGTAACTAGGTTAGCACGTTTTCTCTTCTGATATCTCTAACTCTTTTAATTTTCTGTAATTAATTTTATTTTAATTCATTTCAAATCAAATCAAAAACCATTTTTAAACATGACATTTCAAATTAAAACTAATTGCAACTTAGCTCTTGGGACGACCTCGGATTTACCATTCTGTACTACCCACGATCAGGTTCTCTGCCTGTTAGTGTGTTGTCTGGTAGATTGAGTTTTATAAATTTAAAACTTGAGTAAGATTATATTTAAAAGAAAATACGCATCAAGTTTTTGGCGCCACTGCCAGAGAGCTAAAAATTAGAATTAATTTGATTATTTTGTTATTTATCTTCTTTCCCTAAACTCTATATTTGCAAGAACTATGGCATGAGTAGACATCAATACTTTCACCATGGAACAATACTTAGCATTGTCACGAGAAAACTAGGCACCAGGCGTGGTTAAACCAGAAATCGGAGGCAATGCCAATTTTGAAATCAAGAGTCAATTCATGCGCGAATTGAGGGAAGACACTTTCTACGGGAACAAGAACGAGGATGCTCACGATAACATTGATCGGGTCCTCATCATCGTTGGCTTATTTAATATTCATGAAGATTCTAAAGACGCAGTCATGTTCTGAGTTTTTCCCTTTACTCTTACTGGAGCCGCAAAAAGATGGGTAGACAGACTCGCCCCCAGGAACTATCAATACTTGGGATCTCCTCAAAAAGGCCTTTATCCAAAGGTATTGCCCACCTTTCAAGACCGCGTAGCAGCTTGAAGATATTCATAACTTCAAGCAAGAAGGAGACGAATCATTATACCAAGCCTGGGAGCGGTATAATGACCTGCTATACAAGTGCCCTACTCACGACATTAATAGTCATCAAAAGATAAACATCTTCTATAAGGGTTTGAGCACTATGAACTGTCAATTGCTTGATTCACAGGGACCAATCCCTCGGATGACACCGCCCAAGCTCTCACAACAATTCAGACCATGGCTGACCATTCTCAAAAATGTCATGACAGAACAACAAGTAGGAATATTGGAAGCAGTGGTAGCAATGATGGACTAGCTGCTCTAGTAAACAAGTTGGACAACCTGGAATGAGACATGAAGAAGCTAAAGGAAAGTATTCATGCAATACAGGTTGGATGCCAAATTTGCGAAGGACCTCACCTCGATAAGGATTGTCCCCTCAACGAGGAAGTAAAACAAGTTGAAAAGGTCAGGTATGGAAAATTTGGACACACAACGCCTTTCAATGGAAGTAATGGAGGAAAGTTTCATATAGGACCACCTGGATATTACACAAAGACTGATTGGCTAAGCATCAAGAGGAATCTGTACGAAGAAGTACTGAAATGGAGGTGCGGATCAAGAAGCTTCAAGAGAATGCTGAGATTAACACTAGGAACCAAAACGCCTCACTTAAAAACATAAAAACCCAGATTAAGCAGTTAAACGAAGAACTCCATTCCAGGAATACAAAACCTGGACAAGCAAAGGTAGTAATTGTTGAACATGAGGAACCCTGCTCTCCAAAGAAACTTAAGAATCTCCACGGAATATCCTTCCTCTCTGATTCTCAAGAAGAAAACACCAATGATCAACTACCTATGAAGGAATCTAATCTAGGACATTTCACACTTCCCTGCACCATCGATAACTTTTAACTTTTATGATATGGCCGATTTAGGAGCTAGTGTAAACGTTTTACCTAGGAATATTTTTGAGTATTTGGAAATAACAAACCTTAGTGAAACCGAGATGCTAGTGGAAATGGCAGATATGAGAAAAAAGCACCACTTGGAATAGTTAGAGACATACTCATAAAAATTGATAAATTTCTGTTTGCATCCGACTTTGTAATTCTAGATCAAACCCCTAATTCAACTGTCATTTTAGGAAGGCCCTTTTTGGCCAATGTGCACGCCCAGATTAGTGTTTTTGAAAAAGAAATATCAATAGGGATAGGTGACGAAAGGGTAACTTTTAACATAAATAGGAATGACCATAACTTCGCCCATACTGAGGGAATCTTTATGTTAAACTCGATTAATACAAATGAGCCAATCACTAAAATATTGAAGATAAGTGAAGACACTGCTACAACACATTTTTGTAAACCTATTATACAAGAATATGATATGGACTTTAAGGCTTGGCCATCTTATAGCCCATTTAGGAACAAATGTGATGGGGGCATGAAATTTATGGGATCTATGAGCTTGGTAAAACAAAATATTGGTTTTTCCCTAATAACAACGAAAATGAGGAAATGAAAGGAGGTGGGGTATCGTTTCCGAACTTTTTAATAATAAGATATGGTAGCTGTTAGGTAGAGGATTCTGTTTGGAGCAAAAGGTATTCAGAATGGTGTAATGAAAATTCTCATGATGAGAAACCTAGGCCTAGAGATTACACTTTTAAAGGATGGGTAAAGTTTAAGAAAGGATACCTAGACATAAGTAAATCAGTTAGGAATGATTTATTTAGATTATGGGTGATTGATCGGTTTACTAAGGGATCAAATCCTGATAAAAAACCCTTAGAAAGATGTTTAGATGAATACAAATAGGTATTCCATACAAAAATAGAACAACTTACTGATGAATACGAAATAAAAATTGGAGAAAAAGGGCGAATCCTTGAAGAAATATGGGCAAAATGTAAAAGAGCTTGATGTAAGAATAAAGATTGGTGGTATGATTACTGGTATGAGGATGAAGAAAAAACGGAATTAGGTAATAAAGATTACGATCCACCAAAGGTACATACAGAAACATTTGAAGTAACAAAATATAAGTTCGACAACGGATGTAGCTTCATATGTGTTAGTGGTGAGAATAATGAAACCTTGTCCTTAAGAAGGAAAAATGGATCAAGGTTTAGAAAAATGATAACGGAGGAAATGGAAGAAGTCATCGGGAATGACGGAGAGGACTCTCACAACGAAATGTAGAATGAGCATGAGTCTAACTTAAAGACTCGTTAATAAACAAAAGTGCTCGTTCAAAGGCAACCCATCTTTTAATTAATAAACTCTTTTATTTCTGCATACTAGTTGGTTTGCATGTTTCTTACTTTGTTTTGCATAATCTAGCAGCTAGGAGGCAACTATCAAGACCGGCCTGAGTCATAATTATGTGGCAACTTTGCTGAATCTGCAGCAGCTACGGCGTAACAACTTTAGTTTATGCCGCAACCATTCTAGTTATGACGTAACCCATTTCACGATTACGCCGTAACTCTTTAAAAACTTAAAATTTTTCATACCACTTGATTACGACGTAACCACCGGAGTTACGCCGTAACCTCCTTCTAAAATCCTAAAAATTGAAGTTTAAATATGTCTAAACTATGTATACGTAAATGGACCTTGTGGGTATGTTCTCTGGAAGCCCTCGCGAGACTAAACTTGTCCACTTGGGCCACTAAGTGATTTAAAAGGCTTGTTGCATATGCTAAATGCAACCGTGATTTCTACGAAAGTGAGTTAGGTTTGTATTTCCTATACACTTCATAATTTTTGTAGAACGATTTTATGCTTTGGTTTGTTTTTGTGATCATAGGGGATAAAGAGCTTGCGTGAAGATGGAGATAATCTAAAGATTTCCGCCAAATCTAGAAGCAATGCCCAGGGAGTTTCTTGTCCTAATTCTACACTTTCCTTTTTATTTCATTTCCTTAATGTACAATAGGGACATTGTACAAATCAAGTAGGGGAATGAGAGTAGAATTAATACTTGACGTATGTTTTGCCTTCGATTTTCTAGTTTTCTTTGAAAATTTTGCCAATTTTAATTTTTTTACAAGTTTTCTTAAATAACTAGAATTAATCTTTGCCGAATGCACATTATCCCTTTTACTACTTGGTGAGATTTAAGCCTAATATCCCGTTTCCATCATATTATTCAAAAATCCACCGAAATATTGAGTGTGCCGGTAGTATTGTAGACTTTAGAACTTGGCATGTATATCATTTAGAGACCTAATTGATTAGCAGTAATAGATAGTTCAAGAAGGTAACACTTAGGAAATCACCCAAATAGCCTATATGTGTGTTTTTATCGACTTGTTACACTGACTTGTCGACCTCCCGTGATAAACCCTTTTGCTGCACTTATTATTAATGAAAGATACCCTTAGATCACCCTTGTTTAGCCATCTATGTTTTTACCCCATTATGTATTGTTGGGATTAAAAGCCTTCTTGAAGTTACTGCTGATAAGGTTTGTATTACTGCTGCTAAGCAAAAGTTAGTGTTGTTCATTAACTTTAATGAAAAATATGCTAAGTAGTTAGTGCTGCTAGTATAAAGTTAGTACTGGTAGTTCACAGTTACTAATGCTAATATATATTAGTACTGCTAGTATAAAGTTAGTACTACTGGTGAAGATTGAAGAAAATATTCTAAGTAGTTACTTCTGTTTGTACACAGTTAATGCTGCTGGTTTATAAGTTACTACTGCTGGTGCTAAGTTAATGCTGCTAGTATAAAAGTTACAACTGCTCAAAGATTAAGACTGCGGAAAGAGTTTCTACTGTCAGAAAAAGGATAAAGATTGTTTGGAGAACAAGATTACTTACGTGATAAGTATTAGTTATTTATAGAATAGATCATAGAGAATATTCTAAGTCTAAGAAATATATAGTAATCGACTAGGACTCCTTGGTGTATAAAAGGAGGTCCTAAGGCATAGAGTTTGATATCTTTTGTTTTGATATCGTTATAGCTTCAAGGTTTTGTAACCCTAATACTAGTTAGAGTATTCGTATTAATATATTAAAGCTTTGTTTGTTAATTTGTGTGTTCATTAGAATTACTGTTCTATTGCATATTCTTCTTATTGATCAAAGATTAGATTCTGCATAATCTTTGATATATTTTACAAAGTTTCTATCATAGTTGTGTTTGATTTATCTAGCATAACTAAATCTTACACAAGCTAAGGAATTCAATATATACTCAAGTGGGATCAACATGTATGTTTTGTTTCACCATTTCACCTTAGTCTACCTTGTAGTCTGTAATATATATGTGTTGAAATTACTGGCTACCTAAGTCCATGGTTCAGGAAAATGAAGTTTGAAGATTGACACTATTACTAATGACATATTGATCATATAAAGACCCCCGGTTCTATCACTTTCGATACTGTTTATCTCAAGTGGGAGGATGTATTGTTGTGCTCATTAGTGAGTATGTAGATCTTAGGTGGTTCGCAGTTTATAAATTTAAAACCAGATCCATTTAAAAAAAATACGAATCAAGTTTTTGGTGTCGCAGCCGGGGAGCTATATTTAGGTTTTTAATTTGAGGTTTTAAGATTTCTAGTATTTTTAGAATGAAACCCGATTTTAGTAATATGACCCTAAATGAATATTTGATGTACCAGGGAAGGCATAAAAATTTAGAAATGAGTTAAACCACTAGGAAGAGTGATTGCTCCCCATCGAGCATAAATTTTGTATATCCTGACTCTGATGAGGAGGATGAAGATTATTGTAGTCTGCCTCCTTTACTACCATGTTTTCAAACTCCCCATCCTTGTGCCATTATCAATTCTGTGCATAATAGTAGTTACAATGAATTTGCCATTGATAATATGACCATAAGGAATAATGCGAAGATATTCAATTACATGTAACTATTAAGAGTGAATACAGTTCGCCTCACTTAGGGTTCTTCCACATCCTAGTTTTTAAATCAATTACAACACACACCTAACCCACCTTTGGATAAGGAGGATTCTAGTTTAGATGAAATCTTGGATGACTTGTTCAAAATAGGAGCTGAAAACCTCAGAAAGATGGAACATGAAATTCCAAATAGGTATGATGATATCACTAATTATGTAGATAGTAACAAAGAGGATGGTGAACTTCGTGACCTTCCTACTTTCCCTGCTACTAATGAATTTGCTAGTGATAGTGAAAAGGTTGAAAAGAATATTGATATTGCAGAGGAAAAAGAGGACATTCCTATGAAGGACATTGAAATGGATAAAACTCAAGACCATTTATCCATATTAGTTTTGAAAAACCGTTACAATTGAGTTTTGCTGAAGAACCCTTCTTAGTTGTTACGGAGCTCAATGATCAGTCAAGTTTCTTGCTACACACCATACCGTCATCCATTTCTAACGAGGTAAAAAGGGAGTTTACAACTCCCTAAAGGTATAAATTTTTAACCTCATATGCCCTTCCCGTAGCCTACTTACACCCTTATGGTAAATGTGGCTACTATCACCCACACTTGATTTCAAGTGAGGGGATAAACACCCTGTTGATTACTAAATAAGGGTGGAGTCAAGCTAGTGACTCAAACAAAAATAAGCGCTTCGTGGGAGGCACCCTATGCTTATCCTTGTAACTATGTTTTGCTTAATTTAAATTCTGAATTTAGTTGGTTTTGTATGTTTCTAACTTGGTTTTGCAGTATCTCTCTACAAAGTAATGGAATTCGAGGTCTCCTCGACTCGTTTTATATGGTTAAGTGGTTGCTAAAATACGACAAATTATGACGTAACTATAATGGTTACAATGTAATTAATATTGTTATGGCGTAATGTTTCATATGATTACACCGTAACAGGATCAAATAATTATTCAAATTTTCCAAACCACATATTATAGCGTAACTCATTCAACGGTTACGCCGTAATCCCCTCCTGTAAGCCATTAAAATGTTTGAAATTTTATAAAACCATGTATATTGGTAAATGAACCTTGTGGGTATGTTCTCTGGAAACCCTCACGAGACTTCAATTCAACCTCGTCACTTGCCACAAGTGGTTTAAAAGGCTTGTTTGCATACCTAAAAGCAACCGTGATTCCCTATGAATTGGTAGGTCCTGTATAGTTTTTGTATATTCTGTGCTATGATGCTATCTATCTGTGGTTAAATGCATTTATGTATTAGACTTTCTTGCAGCTTGTACATGTAATGCACAATGAGGGGTCTAAGGATGCTAATCAAGTCCGCGAGGAACATTCTAAACAGTCTAGTTGAATGCTTTGTAGGAGGAAGGTAAAGTTTCCTATAATGGTTGATGTTGCTCGAGGAAGTAGACTTTGAGAATGGCCTAAAGCATGTTGTCTCTTCATATTACTGAGCAAATCCAGGGGAGTCTTCCGTTCTAATTCTACTCTTATTTTTTAATTTTCATTTCCTTAATGTATAATAGGGACATTGTACAAACCAAGTTGGGGGGATGGGAGTAGAATTATAACTTGACTTATATTTGCCTTAGATTTTCTAGTTTTATTTGAAAAATTGAGCCAATTTTAAAATTTTTGACATGTTTTTCCAAATAAACTAGAATTAATCTTTGCCAAGCGCACTATAACCCTTTCATCAAATTGGTGAGGTTAAGCCTAATAATTCCGTTTTCATCTATTATACAAAAATCCACCAAAAATATAAGTGTGCCGGTTGTATTGTTTAGACTTTAGAACTTGGCATGCACATCATTTCAAGACCTAATTTATTAGTTGGAATAGGCAGTTCAAGAAGGCAGCATATTAGGAATTCACCAAAATAGCCTTTATGTGTGTGTTTTATCGACTTGTCACACTAACTTGTCGACCTCCCCGTGTAAAACCCTTGTTTGCACTCATTTTTAAGTGCAAGATACCCCTAGATCACCTTGTTAAGCCATGCCCCAGTTTAAAATCCTATATGTTTTGTTACACCATTTCACTTTAGCCTACCTTGTAGTCTTTATTATCTTTGTGTTGAAATCTCTAGCTACTTAAGTATATAGTTTGGGGAAATGGGTTCAGAAATTTTATGCATTCATGGAAGACGTATCATTAATGATCTATTAAGACCCCCCTATTTCACCACTTTCAATATAGTTCATCTCAAGTAGGGGGATGTGTTTATTGTATCAAATGATGTAGGAGCAATAATAAAAAGATATAAACTCCTGTAGCATTTGCATGTTCAAAAGAAAAGATGGTGCAACTATAGGCCATCTATGTGCTAAAAAAATATAAAGATGGTGCAACTATAAGCCATCTTAATGATTATGTAGAATAGAGATAGTAGCCCATTGTTGAAGATTAGATTTTCGGACATAGATACTTGGACTTACGAGTGCACAAAACCTGGGTCTGACCAACCTTAGTGTATTTTAGTACTATTGTTTATGTGTTTTTATTAACACCATTAAATCTCATGTATTTATCCTACCCTATATCATTCTCTACTCCCAACCATTGGGTTTACTCGAATGAGGGATTTGATTGCAATCATGTATGTCTATTCCATCGTTATGGATGTGTATATGTGATTTTGTCACCCTTGTTTGTGTAATAATTTTAGGTAAGGAATTGAGGATGATTCACCTTTTAAACCTGTTTTATCACCCATGTTTTGCCATTTGAGACTGTTTATTTATGACCCTAAGATCTAGCTGGTGGAGATTTGTTACTTTTTCCAAGCTTATGATAAGAATACAATGCTATGACTTTTCAATAATTGATCACCTCTCGAAATGGACACTTAGATAAAGGAGATTTAAGTGTTTCGATCCCCATTTTCGTGAGGTGTTTGTCTTTGAGGTTTTCTAGCATAAGTAACTTATAAATTCATTTCTCTGAGTTAAATTGGGGAAATCTTTTTATAAATTATTCTAGCGGTTCTACTTGAGGGCAAGTAGAAGTCAAGTGGGGGATATTTGATAACATCAAATATTTAATATTTTTTAGTGTCAAAATCCCCATGAAAATGCTTGCAAATATCTTATAAATACTTTGATGCTCGCTTACCATGACCAGTGGGACAAAGTCTCGATTGCTATGACCTGTAGTACTGGGATTTCGCGAGATAAGTAAGGATTTGATGACCATTCGATCCTGACTATCCTAATTAGTAGAATCATTAAATTATTATGTTAATTAAGAAGTACTTAGGATTGCACTCTCTTCCCTTGAACCGTATTTAATTCATTCCTACTAAAGTTTTCATGTTCTCAAATCCAACCGCGATAATTTAAATTGATTTCTAGTTTAAGAGTAAATAGCCTTGTTTTAGAAGCCTTACACATAGCCTTTAGTCAACCTGAAATTATCTTAAGCTTACACACGCGAACGGGTAAACACTACTCTTTAGTGTGTATATTAATCTTAATGTGGTTTTTGCAATTTATAAAATGTAAAACCGTCTAATTTAAAAGGAAAAAAAAATACGCATCAGCGACACAACGTGTCAGTTTAGAAAATATCGAATAATTGGCTAAAGTGTTTCCAATTAGAAACCATTCCATGTATTTAAACACACATGATAATGCCCAAACTACATTCACATTCGGGAGATCATTCTCATGTCCAACTCAGCAGTCAGCATGAAAACATACATTTCAACAAAAAGATCGCAAATAAGACAAAGGCTCAAGTAGCAATCAAAGAATAACATACAATTCAATACCTGTGGCTGCAAGCATTATACGCTGACATGCCTACATATAATGTATCAAAAGTGTGTGCATGCACGTCATGTAAAAAAATACATCTGGTGTGTCTTTTCAAGATATGGTTACCAAGTAGACACGAAACATCTATGAGACCAGTTGATGTATCACTAATGGTATACGTATGTATACGCGATAAGCATAAGTGAATCACTAGCTGGCCTAAGAGACGGTTCATGAATGTATTCTTTTTCCAGCAAATTTTATACAATATAATCAAAAGGGTAGTAAAGCCTTAGTAAACGAAATCTAACCCGCACTGGCTGCAAACATAACTAAGTGATGCCCTGCCAAGATAGGTGTTAATGAATCATTGTATGGATCAAGAAATCACTTCACTTCACCATGTTAACATAAGAAAATAAGATAGGAGAATGATAAGGAAAGTAGAAAGAAGAACTAGAGAGAAGTTAGAGAAAAGAAAAAGTGATGGTTGATTTCTAGCAAATGTGTGTGTTACAAATGAGAACCAACACCCTCTCTACACTTGGAGACGGGTATTTATACCTAGACTCCTTAAGTTGGACGCCTAGCTTTTCTAAACACGAGTCAAGCTCGTTTTGGGATAGGCCATAAGCTCAGATACACGACCAATTAGATTACATAAACGAGCCCAATTACCCTTTATAGCCTATTACAACATATAATTAAGTAAAGACCAAGCTTCCATGATTCGTAGCTGAGCTTTCTTGTTAGACTTAATATTTTGAGGCTAACAATCTCTCTCGAAGTGAGGCTTCCTATAGATTCTAAGCTACCATGTTCAAAAAACATATTTTGACGCTAACAATCTCCTTTAATGTGGTCTTTGAAATCCAGAGGTGAGATCTTGAATCTTGCTTCCTTGAACCTTTTGAGATTGCTTTGTTGTTGAGTTCTTGAATCTTGGTCTTTTTTTATTTTTTTTTATTTATGTTGTAGGCTTGTTCCTTCATGCTGTATGCTATTTGATCTTTAGCCTTTGTCATTGTCTTTCAATTTCGTCTTTCAATTCAGAGATCTTTAAATCTTTTCCTTGTTTGTCTTTGTCGTCGTCTTAACCAACATGCTCATACTTTGCATCATCTTGAAAGCTTGCTAACAATCTCCCTTGATAGACTTGATATCTTAAAGGAAGATCTTGTATATCAGACTTTGTAGAAGTCTTTGTCTTTGTATGAACTTAAGCTTTCTTGGTCTTGAATCTTGATGCCAATAGTATGTCTTTGTAGTTTGAGCATTTAGCATAGTGTTATAAATCCGACTCTGTTAGAACCGAGGCTGCAACACCGTCATTTGTACCTGCATTTTAATGTTAGCGATAAACAGCAGATATGGACGAATATGGATTCGTCATTCGTCAAGATTCGATTGCATTAACCTCTAGTTCCGTAAGACCATTTTACAGTATAAATATTATACATGTGATCAGGTAGACTCAAAGAATCTCATGGACAAGGTTTCTAGCTTAAAGCGTTAGATCCTCTAACTCATATTCTTTAGATTCACTGTACTTGCTTGTTCTTAATACCGAAATGTCTCAAAGCAGACAACATGATATGAGTGAATCACATAGTTAATATCCTTCTAATTGAGTCGTCAATTTATTTACTAGACCAAATACTATTCCCATTGACCCAAGCTTGATTCAATTAATAATCATCTCGCAGTCAACCTACCACAGAGCTGTTTGAGGTTGACTCTGGAAGGATTTCCATTTGTCACTGTGAATACTAAAGAGGATCACTCTAAATGTTCTAGCAAAATCACAAGGATAATGTGTAGGACTCTTGTTAACAACTTGTAAACTTAATGGTGTTCAACAAGTGTTTGTCATGGAATGTGTCCTACCGAGATTTATTTATTGATCTCTTGGCTTTAGACTGGATTAGTGCATTTTGGTTTTAGTAATCGGAGGCTGGAGCAGACTGCCACCTATTCAATATCAACTAACTCGGAGTGAGAAAGTCAATAGAAGTCATGTGTATCTCCGTGACAAATGAGACAAGTTTCTGTTGAGAGAAACCCGAATGGCTGGGAAGGGTTATGACATGCACCACTGGGTCCGATTCATTGTCTTCAATACCAGAATTCATCTTTGTGAATCTGATAGATTATGTATTGACTTGTTTCTGCCTAAAGTGTGTGAAGGGCTACTTTCTTTTGACCCTTTATCCATACATTTCTTTTTTATTCTTCAACCCTTTCAATGTTTACCAAGACGTCATTACTAACACCTTGTTATGATTGTTCCAGTGTTAGCTCAACCTAGACGCATTATTTTCCTTATTCTCTTCATCTCCAATCATACGCTAATACCTGCTAATTCTAAAAATGGAGTGTCCTTGGGTAGATTCCTCAGGTTTTGGTTGGATCATAGGACTAATACCTAACCTAACCACCTTATGACTTTAGAATCGTCATGAATTAAGATGTTGTTGGGTATAAGATCGTAACCATAAAACCTTTTCCGAAGTGTATAAAGCACTTTTGAGTGTTTAGATCATTTATTATTTTCAAGATTACATTTTAATTACATTTCTCCCCTTATTTTAAATACTAATTATAACACCCCGTGTTTTAGGGTCATCTACGACGTTAATAAATTCACTATGTATTTTTAGTATTGTACGCGTTTGCTTTTAATCGTAAAAGTTAAGTTAAATCGCGTAAGCTAAAAATGATCATTCAACGTAAACGGGCATCAAACAAGTAAATGTTTACATCAAGCAAGTGTTAAGTAATTATTTTGAGGATAATTATTAACTTTGTTCATTTTATTTTTATTGGATGCGCAAAGTGTTTACGTTTCGCGATAAAATATGTTTAGGCATTCCCGGAACCATCAAAACTTTTCTACGCTTCAACAAATACCCATTTTTATACCCAATACCCAAAGTTCATTAAAAATATACCCACATATATCATATGGGACGAATTCTATGCAAGAAAAACAAACCAAGACTTACCATTTAAAGTACACATCTTTATGTAATAAAAATGCAACTTGTATCTTATAAATTATGCTAGATATTTTGTATAAAAGATCAAAGAACCAACTAGTCATTTCCATCATTGATTTCATGGGATAACCTACATCTAAGGGAACAAATAAACACAAGGACCATGTACATTTCAAGAGTTAGTAAAGACTAACTCATGACTAGTGGTTCTGACCACTAGTCATCCCTAATTCCCGTCCTAATTTTGCCCCCCCCCCCCTGTTACTTATGGTCTTTTGGTCTTTGTTTTATCTACTTTGACTAGTCCTTATGGTATATATACTATCAACTAGCAAGAAGTAAACACATACTTATTTCCTTAGTGCAAATTTCACACATACTCTCCCTTTTGGTCTCTATTACCCCACGGCATGAACCAAACCACCCTAAATAATTCATAAACTTTAATCTACAACACTTACGTACATTCCTACATCATATCTAAGACCTATCAAGAAGGATTGAAGGCTTGGTTAAGATTTTTCAAGGGTTAAGCAAGGAAAGGTTGAAATTAGGGTTTCATTGGTTTTTAGGGTTTTCAAGTTGTGCAAGCTAGGGTTTGTAATCTAAACAAGGGTTTAGATTTTGTTAGTTATCACCACACATCACATTAAGGTCATCTAAAACTCTTTATGTCTTTACATTTATCATTTTATGTATATATAAGTTCTATGTAGCAAAATTACCATTTAAGATACTTTTGAACATGTAAAATGGATTTTTACTTATGATCATTGTTTTGTGAACTTTTACATATGAAATGTGTGGTAATATCATGTTAATAATGGGATTATAAGTATTGAAACAATGTGTTGGTTTAAATTATAAAAAAGTATATGGAAAACAAGATAAACCCAAAGTTTACTTAATAGTTTATGATTTTATAAGTGTTGTTAAGAACTTGATTCTTGGACATTTTTGTACAATGATGGACTTAAAGAACCTAGGAATAGACACATGGTATAAATGGTTGTAAAGGACTTGTAACAAAGTGATTAAACTAAAAAGTTACAAAAACAAGTTTAAAACATATTTTTACAAAAAGTATAAAAAGGGGCTGTTTGAAATACAAAATTAAAGTATGTATAATATATTTTTATAAAATACTACATGTCATGAGGATTCCGAAAAGGTCAGAAACTCGAAAAACCGAGTTATAACGAAGGAGATACGTAATTTACAAGTTACGCGATAATAAACGCGTTTATAAAAGAAATTTTATAAAAACTTTTTAAGTTTCACTTCTGATATATACAAATGATTATTTTTCTCAGATAATACATATTTTTAGGATTTCAAAACATTAAGAATCGTAATTTTTTGATTAATAACGAAGGAGTTATGGATTTTTCACGTTTACGATAATTAATATTTTTATAAAACTATTTTTATAAAAGTTACTGTTCACATCAGACATATTTATTTTGAAAACATCATTACTTAGATAGAACTTTTAATTTCAAAGACGTGCTCGAAAGAATCACTAAAATCGGAGCTAAAACGAATAAAATACGACGTTTACGGGTTTACGACGATTAATTTTATAAAAATAGTTTTATAAAAGCCCATGAACAGTAAAATGTACTGTCAGAGGACTCGAATTATGAAAATGTAATATTATGATATATCATTCTAATACGAAAGCGTGGACATAAAAAACGTAAGAAACGGACTTAAAACGAGAAAATTACGCCGTTTTCACTAAAGAGATATTTATAAACGTTTTTACTTTATAAATATGATTTCACTAATACCATTAGATGGTGATGTAGCTATATAGAATTATATATGGTATTAGTTAATCAAAGTGCTTAGTACTTATACGACCTATATTTAATTAGGTTGCATTCGGTCATTATTGTGACGCATTTTCTGTTATACTTGGATTATTCATTCACTCGAGGTGAGTTCATAGCCCCACGTTTTACATTTACAATGATTTACAAGTTTTGGGGTGAGAAACATATGCATGTTTTACAATTGGACGCAAGTGGACATTTTACATTACGATTACGTGTTTGCCTAAGTAGCAATAACCCTCTGAGCCCATTATCATGAACTGTCAATTACTTGTTGTGAGCGCGAATGTTATAAATAGATCTATTTGGGATTGACATCCCCGTTCGGGTGAGTCATGCTCACTGTGCCAGTATGCTGGACAACGAACGTATACCATGTCGGACATAGGATGTTACGGGTTAGAACATCATCACGGGCAATGTTGGCAATTTATATTGCAATTCATACATGTCGAGCTTCAGTGTCATGAGCTTAGGGAAACGTAATCACATTTTATGATGTTTGCATCTGTTGCATTATCATGGGGAAATCTTGCGGTCCTACATTATACATTTTACAAACCTATGAATTCACCAACATTATTGTTGACGTTTTAAGCAATGTTTTCTCAGGAGATCAGTGAGGTGTAAGACCCGAGATACATTGGTGGTCATTATTTTGGAAGTCATATGCATAAAAGATTTGGTTGCATTACAGTTTAGGGAAACATTTGTCATGAACTAGAATCTTTGTATTTTGAACATCGAACAAGTAAAGCTTTGGGCTTTTGTAACAAACAATTTGTTAAATCCAGTGTATCAGTTTTAAACGACTTTTGAATGGTCGTTCATATATATATCTTGTGTTATTGATCTATGAAGTACCACTCTCAACCTATATTTCGCTGCGACCCAATTTGGGGGTGTTACAGATTGGTATCAAAGCAAAGGTTATAGAGAACCAGGTCAAATATTTTTGTTGGACTATAACCGTTTTCAAACAATGCATTCATACAAATGGATTTTCATGGGACATACATACATTTGTTGCATTAGTTGGTTAGACTAGATGCATTCATGATTGATATACGTGTTTATAAAATAATATGTATATTACGATAAGAGTTTTATATTAATACTTATATAAGCTACTTTTGATTTTTAGATATTGTCATGTCGGATTTGGAGGATTCCACAGTCACCTACCCGACGGTATCCAGTCCATTTGAGGGTTTGTTAGAGATAGGATCTCCGGGAGTCGATGGACCACCCATGATGCCAGAGGATCTGTATGCATACGTGGTGACCGCTTTTCAGGCTCCGCCATCACCGGATTATGTGTCTGGCCTTGAGGAGCCAGAGCAGGCACCACTTTCACCAGAGTTTGTTCCCGAGCCTGTATATCTAGAGTTTATGCCACCGGAGGATGATGTACTCCCAGCTGAGGAACAACCACTACATGTTGCTGTCTCACCCACTGCCGATTCACCAGGGTATATTCCTAAGTCTGATCCGGAGGAGGATCCAGAAAAGGATAACGATGAGGATCCTGAGGAGGATCCAGCTGATTACCCCACTGATAGAGACAAAAATGGGTTATTAGGACCTTTCTTTGGGACCCTTTTTTACTCGGGGTCCTAATAATATAGTTTTAAGAACGCATTTTTAGTCCTTTTATGATTAAACTAATAATACATATAATAAATTGGTCTTATTACAACATACTATTAGGACCTTTATTT
>BQNB010119555.1:7682-20794 GCA_026074375.1 Tanacetum coccineum
TTGCCTGACCAGATTGTAAGCATTCATAAGATTTATCCATTACAGAATTACGTGTATACAAAATTCTCGTAATTTATACTTTTTCAAAATTATTATCCTCGGCAAAAAACATACCGTTTTAAGAAAAATGTATTTATTATTGCTTTCTCTTTCTTACTTTTTAGCAAAATGACAATTTTACTCTTAGCTAATTAATTAAAATTTTCTTTAAAGTTTGTCATAATAATTTCAAGCAAAGGTAATATGGTAAACTTGATCAAACTTCGCTATTTATATTTTATATTGAACAATTAAATTAAGACATCTAAAAAAAAGCGTGAACTATTAATTTGAGACGGTGAGAGTATGTTAAAGTATCGAGAAATGATTTATACAATAAAAAAATCTAGCTTTTTTTCTACTTCAGTAAGAAAATTACTAAATTTGTCTGACTCCTCTAAGTACTTACTAGCTTTCTCGCAATACTATTAGCATGAAAATAGATTCTTAAGGATAATTGTGTGAAATATATAACTAACACTTAATTATGATTGGCTGAAATAATCTATTACATCTTATTGTAAGGAAAAACATAATTTTATAAAATAAACTTAAAACCTTTTTACTAAATTTTCCAAAAAAAAAACTTAAAATTCTCTATTGCCACTAGTAGAAAAACAAGAACATGTGACAAACATTCAGCGAAGACATGGATGTCCTCGCTAAAGCTCCACTAAACGACAAAAAACTTGTTTTCAAACTTTGACCGTGACTAAGTTTTGTTAAAAATTTACCATATTTTTTGGCGAGGACATGTCTTTGCCAAAGATAAGCTCAAAGCTTGACTTTTTTCGATTATCATTTTCACTATTTGTTTTGACTCCAAGCTTTCTTAGCTAAAATATTTTGCGAGGACATGTCCTCACTAAAAACGTGACCAGATTATTGACTAGCATGCGAAAATGGCAACTTAATAACCCTAAATCATAAAATTCATTTGACCTTAATCTTTGATTTCGTCTAACAATCATAGAAACAAGTCTTGAATTACGGTAGATAAGCTACTACATTTTCGAAGCCCTATAAATCTGTTTTTGTAAGCTTGAGCTGGATTTTGTTTCAGTTTTACATAAAATTGTAACGATACACCAATTTACTAAAACCCATGATGATCCACGTAATCAATAATGCCCTTAACATATGGTATAAGATATTGTTAACTAGGAGTTTATGGAAAACTTGTTGCATATGTTTGGCTTCCATGATATGATGAGGAACTGGATCATGATGTGTATTAAAACTGTTAAGTTCTCTATCATTATTAATGGTGAGAGTTGTGGGTTCTTTAATGGTGGTAGGGGTTTAAGACATGGTGACCCCATGTCCCCTTACTTATTTACTATGATCATGGAGTTTTTACCCTTATTATGGAGAGAAATGTGAAAAATAACCCTGCTTTTAACTATCACTTTGGATGTAAGAGCTTAAAAATCACCCACATTTGTTTTGTTGATGACCTATTGGTTTTCTGCCATGGTGATCCTAGTTATGTGAGACTTATTAAAGATTCAATTGAAGAATTTGGAAACTATTCTGGCTTACTCCGCAATTTCATAAAAAGCACTATGTTCTTTGGGAGTATAAATAAGGATGAGCAACAAAGACTTCTTAACATTCTCCCTTTTAATAAAGGGAACCTTCCTATGAGGTATTTGGGAGTTCCATTATTCTCTAAAAGGCTGGGAGTTAAAGATTGTAAATGTTTGATTGATAAAGTTAAAACAAGGGTTACTCACTAAAAAACAAAGTTCTTGACATATTCACTTGCACAAACATCACTTTAGTATTAATGTTTGGAATTTAGTAGTATAAAGATTAATTATTTTTTAAACATGCTTTGATTAAATTAGTAGCGGGATGATCGTAATGACAACATTTAATTCAAGTTTTGTAACCGACATGCTATATTAACTTGTACAATGTGCATATAAGTGTGTATTATCAAAAAAAAATTAAAATTAATAATTAATATGAGAGAGAAGTACTATAAGCTTTATAAGTTGTATTAGTTAGAATTGAATTTTGTGCATTAAAGAGTTGTAAAATAAGCTTTAGAATTTGTATTACTTAAAATTTTAAATGCAATCAATGAGGAGAGAAGTGAGTTTTTATTTTATATGTAGTATAGATAATCATACAAGTGCAATAAAACAAGTGTGTTTCTATGGTTAGGATATAACTTTACTCTCAATTTGGTTTTTTTTCAGTCATTTTAAAGATTTTATCAAAGAATGTTGCATTGTTTCGTTGTGTTGAATCTTGTGTGATTCATCACTCTATTATAAATGTGTTATGAGTCGCATTGTCGTTATGAAAGAATTATTACTTTATATTTTGGTTTTACTCCACAATTTTGTATTCTGTGTGATATCAAGAAGACGACGTAGAATTTGTGGCCTTCATTTTAGCAAATAGTGAATGGCTTAATGCCAAGATATATGAGGTCAATATGGTCGACCACATTAGTATAATTTAATGGCTTGACATTTGTGTCACTCTGTTAAATTGTATGTAAGGATATTCCTTCACTAACCGTGGTTTAAGACAGAGAAAAGACTCTTTATGGGTAATGATATAAAGCTTGAAGAGCAATAATGTAACACCCCCGAAATTTCAACAACGCAGCGGAATACCACTATGGGGTGCTACTTCATAGTCCATACACACAAGTCACAGAAAACGACCTCAAAAGAGACGTTTAACTAGATTTCACATTCGATATATTAAAATCAGAGTTTACAAAGGATCCCATTTATAATGCAACAGGAAACATTTTTTTTAAACGTTTATCCAATAATATTCAAGTTATTAAGCCTTCAAAAATATATATCCGCGCGACTCGAATGCTCCCAATGCTCCACTAGCAAAATAGTAACATGAAAATACATGCTAAAACGTCAACAATAATGTTGGTGAATTCATAGGTTTAAGTAAAAGCAGTATCGAAATAATTTAAGAAATATTTCCGTAAGAAAAGAAGCGTTGCAACATTTAAAAGTATCAGTTCCGAAATCCAAGTAGTGATTCAATAAATCAAGAAATGTTAATGTAATCAAACAGTTTAGTGGACCACAAGATTTAAGTAAGGGCGGACTAAGTACGTATTCCGAAGTCCAAAACAGGTATTATTGCATTAAGCTCATGACATCGAAGCCGTGTTCGTAATTCTTAGGGAATTGCACCCGTGTTCGTAATTATAAAGGAATTGCATCTGTATTCGTAATTATAAGGGAATTGCACCCGTGTTCGTAATTATAAGGGAATTGCACCCGTGTTCGTAATTATAAAGGAATTGCACCTGTATTCGTAATTATAAGGGAATTGCACCCGTGTTCGTAATTATAAGGGAATTGCACCCGTATTCGTGGCTCTTAAGCAATAGCATTCATGCAATAATCTGGATAGCATACAATTGAAAAGCACTTGTGTCCAAAGTAAAACAAATAATGTGTCCAAAACTCACAGTTTCACAAATAGATAATCAATGATCTCAAATCATGTAGTAAGCAAATCAAGCTTTAATAAAGATAGTCAAGTAACGCTTAAGTAGTGGAAATCAATAAGTTTTCTTAGTAAAACAAGCATGTATTCTCACCCCGAAAACAATTTGTGAAAACTATTAAAAGAGAAAAGGTGGGGCTATGAACTCACCTCAAAAGTGAATAACGTAAGTCGACGAGTGGAAATGTCACGTGAAGGTCCGAATGCAACCTAAATAATTATAGGCCGAATGAGTGTAATGTATTTATTCTAAATACTACATCACAAGTTATAGCGTTACATCACCACCTAGAACTTTTTGTTTAATTTAAAAAGAATGGAACAATATTTAAATCGCATTTGTTAAATAATAACCATGTATTTGTACTCGTAAAATAAAATAGTATACTTGTCCAATAATTTATTTATTTGTTAAAAACACTTGATTTAACGTTTTTATGATTCGTATAATGTTATCGTATAAGTAGTTTAATCATCTTGTAAAATAATATTTATAAAGTTAAAAACATGTATAAATATTATATATGTGTTTCTAAAATGTTTCGCAAAATTTTTATTAAAAACGAACCAACACTATTCATGTCAGGAAAAGTGTCTAGTTTACAAACTATACATCCGAAAATTATGAAAATCGGCAGGTTTATGTAAAATGTCGTTCCAAACAACTTTGTAGTTTTACACTTCGGCTCAATCGGACCCGAAGGTCCTCAAAACTGAGTTTCAGTAGCTGCTGAAGCATTTACGGTTTTTCAGCTTTTATAAATAATGTTCGATAACTTTGAAACGTCGTATCTTACTCGTTTTAACTCCGTTTTTAGTGATTCTTTCGAGCACGTTCTTATAATTAAAATTTCTATTTATTTATGATGTTTCCAAAAATAAATGTTCTTGATGAATAGTAACTTTTTATAAAAATATTAATTATCGTAAACTTGTAATCGTCGTATCTCCTTCGTTATAAATCGGTTTTTCGAGTTTCTTACCTCTTTGGAATCGTCATGGGACGTAGTATTTTTATAAAATATAAAATGACTGATTAAAATTCAGACCCAAAACAGTCCCTTTTTAATAATTATGTATACTTATTTATATAACTTGTTTTATTTACTTTTCAACTAAATAAAATACCACAAGTCTTTTATATCACTTTATATCATAAGTCTTATATATTATAGAGTCCATTAGCTCATATTTGATCCAAATGTCCAAGATAACAAGTCATTAACAACACCTTTAATTCATAAACTTTCTTAAGTAACTTTTAGTTAACTAGTTTTCCATATACTTTTTATACATAACCAACAAGTGTACAATACTTATACTCCATTTATAACATGACATTAGCAACCATATAACATGTGAGAGAGTATACAAAATCATGTTCATAAGTAAAAGTTCATTTTACATGTTTAAAAGTATCCTAATGGTGATGAGCCATATAAACATTATATATACACATGAAATCATAAGTAATAAAAATGATTAGGTTTTAGATGACCTTAGGTGAATGAGTGAGGAATGACAAACAAATCACACCCTTGTGATTTAAACCTTAGCTTGAAAACAAGGATGAAAATCCTAGTTTTTTTCCAAAGAAAACCTTAGCTAGCTTTTCCTTTGTTTAACTCTTGTAAAAGCTTAACCAAGCCTTTAAATCTTCTTAGTATGCCTTAGAAATGATGTGGAAACACTTGTATGTGTTGTAAAATAAATTGTATGAATTATTTTTGGGGTTTTATGTTGGGACGTGGCTAGGGATAGACAAAAAGGGAGGAAGAGTTTGATTTTTGTCAAGAGAATTGTGTTGTATATGCTTATCACTAGTATGCAAGACTTATGTAGTCAAGTGTATAATAAATAAAGACCACAAAGACCATAAGAACTAGCAAAGGGAGGGGGGGCACATTAGTGGGTTTTTTTTAAGGATAAAGTCTGGTCAAATAAACTAGGGTCTTTACTAACTCATAGACTGTTCATTGCTAGATAATAATATGTATGTTCTTATGTCCCTAAATTAGGGTTAGCCCCAGGGAAGCATCAAGCAAGACCTAGAAGCTTCAGGGATCGGCTATAAATAGGCTCTCACCTCACACACTCACACATCTAGTTTTTTAGTAGCTTTTAGGTAGCTTAAAATTTCGTTTTTAGCTAAATGTAATTTCCTTAAATGTTTTGTGATTTCTTTTTAAAGTAATGTAATCAGTTTCTTTTGTTAATGAAATTCAGTATTTACATTCATAAGCTCTCTCTCTTTTTCATTTTTTAAGCTAAATGCTCATAAGCTCCTATAAGCTCAACAGCTCTCATGAGTCTTTAAGCTCATGATTTGAGCTTAACTTGGTCTTAATCATACTTAATATCTAAAACTAGCTTAAGTACTTATTTACCTTTGCTTAATTTGGGTTCAAAAGCTTTTGGAAGGGAGATCTAAAATGGAAGGATCTCCAAGGACTTTACTCCTAGCTTATTCATAAGCTAGGAGAGCTTGTAGCTGCCCTTCATTGGGTCCTCTTGTTCAGCTAGAGGTTTTAGTAAGTTTCCTTTGTTTTCCCTTTAATTTTCTATACTTAAATTTGCTTAATAGTATAAACTGCTTATTTGCTTATTTTATCTGCTTAATTGTGCTTTTTGTTCTCTTATTGTGCTTAATAGTTATTAGTTTACATCTGTTTTAAGCTTTATAGTTATTAATCTTAGATTTTTAGTTTCTGTCATTAAATCTAAAAAATCCAAAAATATTAGTTAAATTAGTGTAGATCCTAGAATTTTGCTTAATCAGTTGTTAAATCATGTTAAATAAGTTGGTTATAAGCTGTTAGTAATCTGGTTGTTAAGGATTAATCAATAGATTTCAAATTCTTAAGTCTTAATGAAATCTGTCAAGAGCTAAAGGGGTGTTTGGTTTAAGCTTATTTGACTATCAAAAGTCAAAAGTTTTTGTGCAAACCTTTTGAGACAGCTTTGATTTCAGTTAAAAACATTAGGAAAAGAGTTTTCACAAGTTAGTGTTTAAAAATTAAAAGAGTTTGAGCTTATTTTAGTGTTCCTGCACCAGGGGAATTTTCATAGTTTCACTTGTGCAAATTATTGAACCAAGCCATCTAAGGCTTGGTTCTTGCTTGTTTTGAGTTTGTACACACTCAATAAGAGTGTCTAAGTGCAGGTTATCCCTCTAGGAAACCTGCACAATTGTTGCTTGCCTTTTGCCAAGTACATCAGTACTAACAGCAGTTAGTACTGATGTTACTTTAGGGTCAATTTTAGGCTAGTCACTTTAGGATCTTAGGGCTTAATTTCTTTTAGCTTATAGTTTAGGTATAGTATAGTGTAAATTAAGTATTTCTCTTCAATTATTAGCTTAATTTCTTAGATTAATTTACTGTCAAAAGTCATAATTAGCCAAAAATCCAAAAACAGAAGTTTAAAATCTTAGCTCTTAATTTTTAATTTCTAGCTTATAGTAGTTGATTTTATAATTGAATTCCATAATTCTTAAGTTGCTTGTTAAGTTCTATTAAGCTCAGCTCCTGGCTTAGCTTATTAAGCTCTTTAGTTTTTTTTAATTTTGAGTTTTTAGTATTGCTTTCTGAGTTTACAGTTTTTAGCATTAATTTTAGTGGCTTTTAGTGTTTCTTGTTTAGCTAGCTTATTAGGATTAGCTTATGCATGTCTTAGGGATTCTAGAATAGCTTTTGGTTTTGCCAATGAGCTTATAAAGAAGCTTGTGCAAGCTTACAAATCCAAACAAGTACTTTGAGCTCAAAAGCTCTCTTTCTGAAACAGCTTATTCATAAGCTGTTTTCAGAGCTTATTTGTCACTTTCAGACAAAAAGTCCAGTTTTAAAGTTGCTCTAAATTAGTTCTTTAATAAGTCCCAATATTCAGTTTTGTAAAAAAAAAATCAAAAAAATAAAAAACAAGCAAAAAGTTGGGGTTTGCCTGCCTCGAACCCACGACCTCCCTCTCAACAACCATACATGTTAACCAGTTTGCTACAATAGCTCATCCATCATTGTTTCCTTTCATTAAAAACTTATACACGTTTTAATTTCCCTTTTCATTTATAAGCCGTAGCCTAATAAGCCATTTTCACAGCTTATATGATAAGCTGAGTTGAATCTTATAATTTTCTAGTAATCTTTGTTACATTTTAGATTTTTCCTGAATTTTTCGTAATTTTCCATCAATTATTTTATTTTTAATAGTTTTTCGAAAGTTAAAATCTTAAAAGACCAATAAAAAATAGAAAAAAGTTTCAGAAAATTACAAAAAAATAGTTTTTAGTTTTATAAAAAATAGCTTTAGGATTACATTCAGTAAAATCATTTTTACACCTTTTAGATTTTAATTTTCATTTTTAAGCTCTTAAATTTAAGTTTAAAAATAGAATTTTAATTTTAAAAATAGTTAAAAATAGTTTTCTGAGTTTTTATGATATTTTAGACTTTTCTAAGTTTAAAAATCATTTTTCCAAATTTTTAGTACTTAATTTGCTATTTTTTAAGATTTAATTAGATTAAATTAGTTTTTAATTCATAATAAATTCAAAAATAATCAAAAAAATGTTTTTCTTTTTCCTAAAATTTTCTTTGTCCTATCTTAGGTTTAGAAATTTAGTTTACATTTTTAGGAGTTAAATTTAGTTTACTTGCTTATTGATTGCGTTTTATTTTTTCCCGTTAATTATTAAGTGCTTTAATTGTTTTTAATTGCTTGTTTTTAATTAGTAGTTATAGAAAACCCAATCAATCTTCGAACCCATTCAAATCAGTTTCCAATATCAAGCGAGGTTTCAATTTCTCAAATCATTGGGAAAACGACCCGGGAAATCATACTTTTCGGTAAACATACGTATATTATATATTATATATATATATATATTTTAAAGAGTGAATTTTCCTTAGGGAATTTTTTTAATTGCTCTTGTGGAAATATTATATATTAGTATATATTATAAAGCGTATCATTTGACCAGGATATTTAATCCGTCAAAATGGGTATCTAAAAAAATCATTATAGGTGTTATGACTAAATGCTGTTATATCTCTCCCCTGTGTTGCGTTCATTTGAAATCCCACGTGTATTGTATTATTGTGATTTAAATTCAGAATGCCACCGATGAGAACCGTTGCATCCACAATGCCTATGACCGCTTGCTCAGAATAAGTTTTGCAGGAATCTCCACACCTAAAGGATGTAAGTATTCAACTTACTTGGTAGTACTAGGATGTATTGCGACCTAAGTCTCCATACTAGTGGCCCGAGATGAATAGTTTGACTAGATGTTTCATCGATAAGTGTTTATCTGGATTAAAGGGGTTACATTACCTATTGGATAAAGTTGTACAAGCTGGGACCATTTTAGGACCCAACAACAGCAACCCTAACGACAATAAATATAACAAACGGTGATGGGATGTTGTACTCAGTCTGTTAGCTCTACAGACAGTTCACGATTGCAAGGATTTGCAATAGCAACAGTAATAACTTAAGAATGAGATCATGTAGTTCTAAGTGAGGCCTTAAAATTCTGCTGAGTGGCAAGACAGTATTGTGATTCCAAACCTTTTTCACGGATTCTGGTGATTATCGGGTTCGAGTTCATACTCGTTTCATATCGGATACCATTAAGCCCACTTATTTATAATTCATTATTCGCATAAAGAAGCGTCCCAATTTATGTAAATACTGAATGGATAAACTTATGGTTCGGTGATTTATAATTTATTTATTTGAATGAAGAGGCGTCCCAATCCTTTCAAATAAAGAAATTATAAATCATCCTACTTAATAATTCCCGATGCAATACGCGTACTCACATAACTTCTAAGGTGATGAATGACATACCGATGCAGGTTCTCTAATGGGTATGGGACGAGTGTTTAAAACTTGTCTTCGGAGACGGGGAGTAAAACTACCAAAGAATATCGACCTAGAGTTCAAGATAGTTAATGAGTACTCGGTTAGAGTAAATAAGGTAAAGGTCTCGATGAACCAGTCAACATAGCAATCATCATATAAATCCCCCTATTACAAGTCCCGCCCATACAAGACTTGTAATACTTAGATTCACACATAATTCTATGTAAACAGAACTGTGACGGGTTTTGTTAACATACAATATAGTATAATGCTAAGAAGAAAATAATATCCTTAGAGACCATCGTTTAACTTACAAATAGATTCATACATAATTCCATGTAAACAAAATTATGACGGCCTTCGTGTGATACGATATTGCATAAAGTTATGAAGAAACTAATATTCTTAGAGACCATTGTTTAACTTACAATGTCTGAGAACGAAATGAGACCATTGTGCAACTCACAAATGTCTTAATTAAGTAGATGAGACCACGTGTTAACTTACAATGTCTGGGAACGAAATGAGACCATTGTGCAACTCACAATGTCTAAGAAGTAAGATGAGATCATTGTGCAACTCACAATGTCTTAAGAAGTAAAATGAGACCATTGTATAACTCACAATGTCTGAGGTTTAATGAGGACCATTGTGCCAAAGCTCACAAATGTCTTCAGATTTTGTTCAGGTTTTTTATATAAATTAAACTCTTATAGAAATATACGTATGATATACGCAAAAGGGATGCAAGTATATATATTATATATATATGTATGTCATGTAAGCACTTAATGCAGCACGTAATGTAAGCACATAAGCAAGTAGCGTGTATGCACTTTGAAAATGTTTGATGTGATGCAATGTTTGTGAAAACGGTTATAGTCTAGGGTAAAATATGCAACCAAGTTCTTTATAACCAGTGCTCTGATACCAATCTGTAACAACCTCTAATAAAGGTGTCGAAGCGAATGTATGTCGGGGCGTTACTTTCTTATTCGAAGCGCTAGACACAAGAGAACGACACTCTAAAATGTGTCGTTGAAAAGTAATCTCGTTGATTTCCTTGAAATTGATATAACATTTGTCCCATAATTGCATCACAATGAAAAGCTTGAAAGCGATACAACGAGATTTGATCATTTGTATATAAGTAGAAATCCATGAATGAAATCTTGTCATTTTAGACTCCAATGCACATCAGATAATCCAAGCATCTAATTCACCTAGAAAACATGCTTAAAACGGTCAACATAAAGTTGGTGAGTTCATAGGTTAGTTTAAGTATGAATGTAAATTCTAATGAATGTATTTGCCCACTGTGTCATCACAGTACCATGTAAAACATTTAGTGACTACTGTCTCCCTACAGTATCATAAAATGATTGTATGACCATTTAAATCCTTAAATGTCCTTCCAAAATGTATGTATGATTTTTAGAAATCAAATAGTTGTAAAGTATGCCTGACTATTTCAATCCTTAAATAGTCACAAAATGTATAAATATATGTTCAAATCCAAGATTTGTAAAGTATGCATGACCATTATATCAATACATTAGTCGTCATTTGTGTGTTATGTCTTACTCTCCTAAGTTCATGAAATCTGCGAAGTTATAACTGTTTGTAGCCACTTTATTCTTGGCCAACAGTATGAATGGTCTCATAGTTATGTTCCCTCCAAGAACACGTGGGCAGTAATAAAAGAATATGTTCCCATCGTGGGTGTTCCCTCCAAGAACACCCGAGCAGTAATAAAAGAATATGTTCCCATCGTAGGTGTTTCCTCCAAGAACACCCGGGCATTAATGAAAATAATATTGTACCCGGTCATAGGTTGTCCCCTCCAAGGAACCTGTGGCATTTCTGAATAATATGTGTATGTGATTGTTGCCCCGCAGGCGCAATCCACAATCGTAATCCGACATGGTTATAAACATTCGTTCCAGTGAAGCTAGTCACCCGATACGGGGATTGTCAATCCCAAAAGTAACCTAAGCAAGTAAGCAAGTAGTGTGTATGCACTTTGAAAATGTTTGCTGTGATGCAATATTTGCGAAAACGGCTATAGTCTAGTATGCGTTTACGTTCAAAAATTAAACCAAGTATTGTATCTCCTCGCGAGATGTATAAATGAGTATGTAAACCAAACAGGTAATCAACCATGTAAATGCATTTGTAAACAAGCATGTTCTCACCCTAAAAATATATGTAAAACCAGTAAAACATGGGGCTATAAACTCACATTGATGTTGTAGAACGATTTGCAGAACTGCACATATTAAGCGCAGCACAAACGGAAAACCAGAATGGCTCGATCAAGAAGATGCAGCTTAACTTAACGGCTAAGTCCCACTAGCCTAGGATAATGTATTTGGGTTTCCCGATGAATGGTTACGTCAACGCGACACGTTGATAAAGATTTAGATTTCCAAGTGGTAATAGTTTGGTGGTTGGTTAAATAAAATAAATCAAAAAAAGTAAACGCAACGTATGTAATATAGTCCGTACATATTACATATGGAAAATGGACAAGTATATAATTCATATGGTGAATTATATAACAAAGACAAGCAACCAAAAGAATAATCGAGGTATATAATACTTTGCAAGTATTATATAAGAAATGTAAGAAAAATAACTAAAGCAAAACAATTCGACACGATTTTAGAAATCACCAATTAAATTAATAAAATGTCCTTGCATAAAAGTAAACGTAGGTTTTAAAGTTTCATAATATATAAACGATGTTTTCAAAGCTTTTACAATCATTATGACTTTATCTTCCAGTCGAGAATTATAAAATAATATTTTATAATTTAGTGTTTCGTTACGAATTTTAACTAAACTAGTTGCGTTGTTGTAAAAGTATAACTTTCGTTTATGTGTCAGTTTATTGTATAATTATAAATAATTTAAATACTCTTAAAACTATATAACTAAATCCCTTTTCAATCAATC
Source organism: Tanacetum coccineum (assembly GCA_026074375.1). Classification (NCBI taxonomy): domain Eukaryota; kingdom Viridiplantae; phylum Streptophyta; class Magnoliopsida; order Asterales; family Asteraceae; genus Tanacetum; species Tanacetum coccineum. The sequence continues at coordinate 20,043 of BQNB010119555.1, forward strand.
CGCGTTGAAATTACTCGCGGTTTTAAATATATAAACATATATTACATTTATTTAACCAATTTAAACCACCAATATATCCAGTTTTAATATTTATAAAACCTTATGTTATATTCATTAGTCGATTTGTATAAACCAAACACACCCTAAAGGTTTTCCTGCTCACCCAAACACAGTCTTACGGTTATTCTGCTCACCCAAACATACCATTTCGTGTTTCTGCTATCCCAAACGCATCCTTAGTGCGTTCCTGCTAACCCAAACACACCCCTTGGGTGTTTCTCTAAACCCAAACGCACCCTAATCGTCAAATTGTCAAACCAAACACACTCCTTATGTGTTTCTGTTATCCCAAACGCACCCTATACGTTTTCTATATCAACCACACTCACCCTAATTCATATTTCAGCCAACCAAACGCTACCCTAATCTGTTATAGACCAAACCAAACGCCCCTTTTCTGTTTATCATAAACCAAAAGCACCCTAATGGCTGTTACAACAGCCAAACGCACCCTAGTGACGTGACAAACCAAACGTCCCTAATCGGCTGTACACCGAACGTGTAACATCCGGTAATTTTCGGAATTTTAAATGACTATTTTACCCTTGGACTTTTTCGGTCTGACTTGACTTTTTGACTTTTGGTCTTTTATTGTCACATAAAAACAATTACCGAGTAACCGGTAATGTTTCGGAACATATTTTAATAATAAATCATATTTATTATTACATTACCTCGGGGCGTATTTTTTT
>BQNB010119557.1:0-20793 GCA_026074375.1 Tanacetum coccineum
GTTTTTCAGACATGATTTAGTACAAGGTTTATCATTGTGTACCTCTGAGTTTGAAAATGCCATCTCTTCCTTGTGAGTAAAGGGTTCTTTTGGATAGTTTCTTCTAGATCAAAGTTTCAGAACACAAGCTCTGATACCACTTGTTGATCCCACTTGAATAGATCTTGCTTAGCTTATAAAAGGCTTAGTTGTATTGAATAAATTCAAGACAACTATGGTAGAAACTTTGATTGAATATATCAAAGACTATGCGGAATGATACTAATAAGAATAAGCAATAAAAGAGTAACAAACAAGATTGTATAATACCAAACTTTAAGCCTCAATATATTGATACGAACACTCTTAATAGTGTTAGGGTTATACAAAACCTTAAAGCTATAACAGAATGATTTCTAAATGATATGAAGATGAGATGTATGTAAAATACATGCCCTAGGGTCTCCTTTTATACAACAAGGAACCCTAATGGGCTTACAATGCGTTTTTTATACATACATATCTTTTCCTAAAATATCTCATACATATCACTTTGGCAGTACTAAGACAAACTAATAGTACTAACTAAACTCTAACAGCTAAAACTCTTCTAGCAATAGTAATTATTACTAGTAGTAGTAACTTTACAACTAGCAGTAGTAATGACTTAGAATATTTTCTCTGAACTTCACCAGCAATATAAATATAACCAGCAGTAGTAACTTCCATATTTACCAGCAGTAACTTCAACAGCACTCAGATGTCTTTTAATCCCAACATCACTATTCCTATTTTCTTAGTTTCTTAGAGCCCTGCACTCCCTTGCAAAGTGTCCCCTTTTGTGGTAGTTGTAACACTCCACCTTGGACTTATCAAACCCAATGGTCTCATTACCATTAACAGTAAGCTTTTTTCCAGTGTTCTTCAAGAATCTCCTTGCCCTCATTGTTAGCATAGCCATCTGCCACCTTAAATCCATCTCTTTTAAATCATCATGATTAATTTATTGCAAGTCCTTATTGTCAAGCTGTGAACTATTTGGTTAACTTGCAAAGAAAGCACAGATAACAACATCACTCAAGTTATCAATTATTGTTGAGTTAACAGCAGTAGCTTGAGTGCTAGCAGTTGTAGCACCATGAGCAGTATTAACTGCTCCATTTGTACTATTGGTGCTATTTGAGAACACAAAGGCTATGTTTTGTGTGTTTGTGCTAGAGCTTGATGTCCCTTTGACCTCTGGTTCATAGATCTTTAGGTTGTTGTAAAGATCATCCAAGCTTAATGTATCTATCTCAGGCTTGTTCCTCCACACAATAGTATATGTGTTCCATTCTGGTGACAGACTTCTTAAGAACTTTTGATTCACATCTTCTTGTGAGATACTTTCACCATGAATCTTCAACTGACTGATAAGCTTTTGAAGCCTATCAAAGGTTTGATCTAACACCTCTAAGCTAGATGCAGTAAAATTTTCATACTGATGCTTTAGAAGATTCCTTTGAGTCTTTTAGTAGCAGCATTCCCTCCAAACCTCTTCTTAAAGTGCTTTTTGCCTTCAACTCTAACCTCATTTGTGCCTTTTCTTCAGCAGTTGTAGGAGCAATTGTAGTCTCAACACCTTTAATAACTTTTGTTATTTGAGGTGTATTACCATTCTCTATGAAAGATGAGGATTTTTGTCAAGAGGTTGCGATCTACTTATATTTCACAGATTTATTTATAGTTTGAGTTCACGTGCGATGTACAATATATACAGACACAAGTTTGCTCGTTATTACTTCTAGCATCATGTTCGTTATACTTAGAGCCTACAGAATTAAATATTCAAGAAATGGTTAACATATGGGTTTCAGGGGAAGCTTATTGTTAAAATGTTTAACTATTTACATGCACCACATGAGGTGAAGGTTTTTACTACTGTAAATCATTATTACTACTGCTAGTTTAAGTTATACTGCTCATGGTTCATTTTCTTATGGGCGTCCATGGAGGGTAATTTTATGTCGTTGGAAGGTTGGATTAGAAGTGTGATAGTGGTGGTCAAGATCAAAGTTGCATCTACTTAGAGTCCCTTATTTGATTGTGACAAAAAGGGGAAGAAGGCATTAACAGGTACATTTGGCAACTTATAGATCCTTGGTGTGGCATGGTACAAAGGAAATCTACTTAAGGGGAAGTTTATTTCGTTCAGGGAGATGTTTACATCTCAACTTCTCTATTCCAGGGGAAGTTCGTACACGACTATTTATTTGTTTTGTCATCATCAAATAGGGGAAGATTGTTGGGAAATTTGATGAGACAAAATAAATAAAAGAATGAAACACAAGGGTCTAAGTCGGGTAGATGGAATTCTACAAAAGATGAAGATTCTGGAAGATCTCCTTAAGAAGATAAAGATAACAGAAGATATTCCTAAATGTTTAAAAGATTTATTTGTCTAATGTTTATCTTCCTTTGTAAGCCTTGTAAACTCTCTATATAAAGAGTTTTAGGCGTGTAGGTTTACATATCAGATCATATGAGAGTGTGAGTAGTGTGTGTATACACAAAAGGTGTCGTGTATATTGTAGAGTAGAAAGTGTTTAGCCTCAAGGATTGTTAATCCTTATTACTTGTTAGGAAGTAAAACGATATATTAGGACAATTAGTATTTAGGGGCTGTGTTGAATAAAGAAAAAAACCTTGAAGTAACTTGGATTTGTTTTGTTTATTTTCACTGTTGCAATTTATATTTTTTTTTTTTATTTTTCAATTGTTTCTGTTATATCCTAGTATAAGATCTAAAACAATCCTGAGCTTATAACGAATCCAAGGACTAATCACGTGTTTTAGTTCCATCACACACGCCTTAACCAACTGCCCTTGGGTCTTTTTCAGTTATACCATCTTTCAATTTATTTCTTATATGTTCTTTAGATTTTATCTTATTATGCTTATTTTAATTTTAACAGCTTATTGGAAAAAGCTTTTTCATCCGTTTTTCTTTTATTACGCAAGCAAGGTGTGTCATAGATTCTTTATTTGATTCTAATAAAAGTCTATACGTTGAAAAGTACTTCTGTGTGTTTTAAACTTGTTCTTTATATTGTTTATATATATTTGTTTAAAACTCACTTTGTTGCTATGGAATCTGATTAGTTTAAAGTTGATAAACCTTATATCAGATTCCAAGGGACCAACAAGTGGTATCAGAGCCTTCTGGTTTATAAAATCTCATAAAAAAGGTTATATAAAGGCTCAAAGATTTTTAAAATCAAGATCCATCTTAAATGGCAGCAGTAGAGGTACCACAAACTCTTGAGTATAGGGGTGGCCAACTTAATGCTGCTCCTGTACTAGAGGTGGAAAATTTCACCAACTGGAAAAAGAGGTTTATGTGCCACATTATTGGTATTGAACCTCAATTTGAAAATATCATCAAAAACGGTCCTTTTGTCCCTATGACAGCTGGTCAAAGGAAGCCAGAAAATCAATGGACTGGAGATGAGAGAAAGGCTGCTAACTTAGATCAGCGACTCAAAAGTCTCATCATGTCTGTCCTTCCAGATGACCAAATGAATTCTGTCATAAACTGCTTAACAGCTAAATCAACATGGGATGACCTGATACTATATCATGAGGGCCCCTCTGATGTGAAAGAAAGTAGGGTCATGGACCTGAAATTGTGCTATAACACCTTCAAATTCAAAGAAGGTGAATCTCTAACACAAACTTTCACCAGATATAAAGCTTTGATGAATGAGTTAGTAAATGATGGCATCAAACTTTCAAAGCTTGAGATAAATACTGGTTTTATAAATGGGTTACCAAAGAAGTGGCTAAGTTTCTGCCAAAGTCTCAGAAACACAAACAATGTGAAAGATTCTAAGCTTGCTTCTCTATTTGGTAAACTTAAATATGAAGAAAACCTTATAGACAGTATTTATGAGACTGAAAATAACAAATCTCTTGTCTTTACAACACCCCTGTCTATTGCTTTCTTCTCTTCCTCTATTGCCCAGGACTTTCAAGATAATCCTGATGATGAAGAGGATACAAGAAGCAGTCATGAGTATCTGAATGATCTAGAGGAAGAATACCAAGCAAGAGCTCTTTTAGCAAAATCTAAAAGATTCTTCAAGAAAGGTACTCAAAGGTTCAGTAGTGCAAAAGCAACTGACCAAACTGAATGTCACAAATGTAGTAAGAAGGGTCACTTTGCAAGAGACTACTGATCAAAAACTTTAGTCTCCACATATTAGTCACCCTTTCAACCAATACCTCTCAGTTCTTCACAGCACAAACCTAAACTAAGACCTACCAAATACTTTAAAGCCAAATATAATAAAGTCAAGGCTAAACTGGCTCTCTTGAGTTCAAGCTCTTCAGCTTCTAAAGCCTCAATGGTAAAGAACAAAGGTCTTATCGCTGAAGCCTATGAATAGGATGAAGAAGATGTGTCATCAGATGATAATGAGATGGTAGAAGTAAAAGTACTCATGGAACTAGCTGAAGAAAATGATGTTTTCAGCAAAGAAGGTGCAAGAAATGGTAAATGTGTAAAGATCTCTATGAGAAAGGTACACACTCTTCTTGAAATGGAAGATAATGATGATAGAAAAGTCTGTCTAGATTACTTGTGTATTGATCTTAACTATGTTGAAGAATAAAGAAGTAACCTTTTGTCAAAACATAGAAATCTTGTTCATGAACTGAATGCATGTAAAGAACAGCTTTTATAAAATAAGCAAAACTTGATTTTCTTACCATGCAACATGTAAACACTAAAATTCTCAAAGAGAATAAAAACTTAAGAACTGAACTAAAAGAGCTAAAAGAAATCACTGAAACATGGCTTAACGGTTCTAATAAAGTAAATCAGTGTATCAGTGAACAAATTCCCTCTCAAAAGAAGCGAATTTTGGGAGTTGATCAACTCACTAAACATTCCTCCAGTTTAGGGCTAAAAGACCTAGTCTTTGAAAGACTTTGGTTTTCCGAAGCTGAAGGTTTTATTCTGCCAAATCATGATACTGGTAGGATACTCCAATCTGAGTCACAAAGAAACACAACTGATCCTTCAGTTGTTGTCACTGACTCTTCAGCGACTGATTATGATTCAGCAGATGGATCTTTAGTCTGTAGCACTCCTCTTCCTCTACTAAAGAAGTTGGATGGTGTTGAACCTATTTCTGGACCAAAGACTATCAAATCAATTTTAAGGTCAAAATCCACATTTAAAGCTAAAGCTTTAAAAAGTTTCATAATAAATGAACCATCCTTAGCTCCTGCTAAGGGTAACAAAAGCTCTTCAGCTTCAAAAGTTTACTCAGTCCTATTGGTAAAATAAAGAGTGTGAAAATTGAAGATGATCCTCCTTTAACAAAGAAGTAACCTTTTGTCAAAACATAGAAATCTTGTTCATGAACTGAATGCATGCAAAGAACAGCTTTTGGTATTAAAACAAGCAAAACTTGATTTTCTTACCATGCAACATGTAAACACTGAAATTCTCAAAGAGAATAAAAACTTAATAACTGAACTAAAAGAGCTAAAAGCAATCACTAAAATATGGCTTAACAGTTCTAACAAAGTAAATTAGTGTATCAGTGAACAAATTCCCTCTCAAAAGAAGAGAATTCTAGGAGTTGATCAACTCACTAAAGATCCCTCTAGTTCAAGGCTAAAAGACCTAGTCTTTGTAAATCTTCAGCTAATGACACAAAAGTGACCAAACCTGGTGTTGAAAGACCCTGGTTGTCTAAAGCTGAAGGTTTTATTCTGCCAAATCATGATACTGGTAGGATACTCCCGTCTAAGTCACAAAGAAACACAACTGATCCTTCAGTTGCTGTCACTGACTCTTAAGCGACTGATTATGATTCAGCAGATGAATCTTCAGTCTGTAGCACCCCTCTTCCTCCACTGAAGAAGTTGGATGGTGTTGAACTTATTTCAAGACCAAAGACTATTAAATCAATTTTAAGGTCAAAATCCACATTCAAGGCTGAAGCTTTAAAAGGTGTCATAATAAATGAACCATCCTCAGCTCCTGCTAAGGATAACAAAAGCTCTTCAGCTTTAAAAGTTCACTGAGCTCCTACTGGTAAACTAAAGAGTGTGAAAATTAAAGATGATCCTCCCTTAGCTATTGTAATGAAAGAACTAAATAGCTTAAAATTACAAGTTAGCAAGAACCAGTCATCTCACTCTAGAAATAATCAATCACAACACACACCTCAAAACAAATACAAAACACAATTCAAAAGGAGTTGTGAGTTGTGTGGCCTAAACAATCATCTAACTGAAAATTATTATAAGGTTTTATTTTGCAAAAAGTATGAGAGAACTGATCACAGAACTTGTGATCATGCTGAATTCATTTCCACCATGAACATGTCTCAGCATCTCAAAAGTCTGGGTAGAATGTCTTCAAGACCTAACATCCCAAGACCATCAAAACGCTTCTTTCCACCTTGCATTCACTATGGTGGTATAGATCATTTATCCAATGAATGTTTATACTATCACATATGTAAGTTATGTGGAAGTTATGATCATGACACAAATGGTCATAACACCAAAACGATTATCCTCTCAAGAAAGATAGATCAATCTAAGAGAAATTCTCAACATGCTTCCAAAAAATGGTGAAGCTGTTATAGTCCCAAATCATACCACAAACTGATCACTATGACTTAAATGGTTTCAAAAAGGTAAAGCACTTCAAATCCAAAAAGGCTAAATCTCTAAAAATCAACCTAGAGTTGAATCATCAATGCTAACAGATCCAAGACTGTCCAAGACTCCCACTAAAAGGTGGGTTTCTAAGCAAAACTAACCATTTGAACGTATTTGTGCAGTGTGACATCAAGAAGCCCATTTGGTACATGGACAGTAGATGCTCAAGGCATATGACTGGTGTAAAAAGTTACCTGCACAAATATGTGGAACAACCAGGACCTAAAGTGGTGTTTGGAGATGACTCTACATACACAACTAAAGGTTATGGATTTATCAAATGTAATGGTATAGTTTTCACAAAGGTAGCATTTGTAAATGGCCTTAAATACAATTTAATTAGCATCAGTCAACTCTGTGATGCTAAATATATTGTTCAATTTGATGAGAAAAGAGGAACAATCTTTAACTCTAACAAGGAAATTGTTATGATTGATCCTCGAGAAAGAGATGTGTATGTTCTTAACATGACATCTTCTACTCAAGAATCTTGTTTCTTTGCCAAAGCTTCTGAAAATCTTAACTGGCTTAGGCATAAAAGATTTGCTTATCTAAACTTCAAAACAATCAACAAACTGGCAAAACAAAATCTTGTTATTGGTCTTCCCTCACTTGTTCTACTCTAAAGATTAAAACCGTGTTCATCTGTGAAAAGGAAAGCATCATAGGGCCCAAGTTTCAAACAAAACAGGTATCTTCTATCAAGAAATGTCTTCATCTTCTTTACATGGATTTATTTAGACCTGTAACTTCTAGGTCCATTAACCATGAAAAGTATACCCTTGTCATTGTTGATGAGTACTCAAGGTACACCTGGGTATACTTCTTGAAGAAGAAAAGTCAAGCACCTGAAACCATTATGTCCTTCATCAAAAGAGTTGAAAATCAAAATGACATCCAAGTCAAACAACTCAGAACTAATAATGTTACTAAATTCAGAAATAGCACACTTGTCAACTTCTGTAATGAAAAAGGGATTTCTTAAAACTTCTCTTCTCCTTACACACCTGAACAAAATGGTGTTGATGAGAGGAAAAATAGAACCCTCATAGAAGTTGCAAGAACAATGCTTTCAGGATCTGTCTTTTCTAAACAATATTAGACTGAAGCTGTAGCCACTGCATGTTACACTCAAAATAGATCCACCATTATGAAAATACATCTCAAAAATCCTTATGAAATTTTTTGTAAGAGAATCCCAAACATTAGTTTTCTTTATGTCTTTGGATGTCCAGTTTACATCCACAATCATAAAGATCATTTAGGAAAATTTGATGAAAAAGCTGATGATGGTTATCTTCTTGGATACTCACTTGTTTCCAAGGCCTTCAGAGTCTTCAACACTAGAAGACAACAAACTGAAGAAACCTATCGCATCACATTTGATGAAAGCCCTGATGCTATCAAATTCTCAAGATCTTCAGTTAAAACATCAACATTGCTTTGCTGTATCAGGAAAGATATCCACATGATGAATTCTTCAACCCTTATGAAAACCTTCTCAATGTATCAAACAAAAAGCAAAAAATGTCTCCTTCATAAGAACCTATGAATGTCCTAAACCAGTGGTTCTTGAAATTAAAGTTTCATCTGATCAAAATGATCAACCTGTTTAAAATGATAAAATCTTAAATGATGATCATTTTGAACATTCCAATCACACCAATGAAGAACAAATCATTAATAGTCTCCCAAACACTAAAGACATTCAGATCTCTGAACACTTGTCCTCTCCAAATATAGAGGACACTTTAGCACAAAATACTACAATCCCAAGTCCACCCATACCTGTTTCATCAATGGTCACTCTAGCTCCTCAAGACAGATGGTCTCAAGACAAGCACATTGAGCTTGTAAATATCATTGGTAATCTAGGAGCAGGAATGCTCACAAAATCCATGGCCAAACAACTCAGTGCTGCTTTAGCTCATAAATGTCTCTTTTTAGATTTTCTCTCTGAAGAAGAACCTAAAAAGGTCTCTGAAGCACTAAAGCATACTGGATGGGTTGATGCTATGCAAGATGAACTAAACCAATTTTCCAGAAACAAAGTCTGGACATTAGTTCATGCACCCTATGGCAAAACAATAATTAGCTTAAGATAGGTTTTCAAGAATAAAATGGATGAAACTGGAATAGTCATAAAAAAACAAGGCAAGGCTTGTAGCTCAAGGCTACAATCAGCAATAAGGCATATATTATGATGAGACTTTTACTCTAGTTGCAAGACTTGAAGCTATCAGAATCTTTCTTGCCTTTGCCACTTACATGAACTTTATAGTTTATCAAAATGGATGTCAAAAGTGCATTTCTCAATGGTAAACTGAAAGAAGAAGTTTATGTAAAATAACCTCCAGGTTTTAAGAGCAATGAATTCCCTAACCATGTTTGCAAACTGGACAAAGCCCTTTATGGATTTAAACAAGCTCTATGAGCATGGTACACAAATCTCTCAGCCTTTCTCACTGAACATAAGTTTGTGAGGGGAAAGATAGACAACACTCTGTTTGTCTACAAAACTCAAACTGATGTGATTCTGGTTCAAATCTATGTTGATGATATTATCTTTGGGTCCACAAGCACAAAATTGTGCAAACAGTTTGCTAAACTGATGACTCAAAGATATGAAATGAGCATAATGGGTGTCCTCACCTACTTCTTTGGATTTCAGATTAAACAATCTGAAGAGGCATTTCAATCAACCAAGAAAAATATGTCAAGGATCTACTGAAAAAGTATGACATAAATGGTTCATCAGTGAAAACTCCAATGGTACCCCCTAACAACTTAGGACCTGAGACTCATTACAGAGGTATAATTGGATCACTAATGTATCCAACTGCAAGCAGACCTGACATTCAATTCTCAACTTGTCTCTGTGTAAGATAGCAGGCAAATCCTAAGGAATCCCACCTTATTGCTGTTAAGAGAATTTTCAAATACCTAAAAGGTACTCCTAGTCTTGGTCTGTGGTATCCAAAATGTTCAAGTTTTGACCTAAAAGTATACTCAGACTCTGACTATGCTGGTTGCAACATGGACAAAAAAGCACCTCAGGTGTTTGTCAGTTGTTAGGAGGCAAACTTGTGTGTTAGAGTGCTAAAAAGCATCAATATGTAGCTATGTCCTTAGCTGAAGCTGAATATATAGCTGCTGCTGGTTGTTGTGCTAACATACTATGGATGAAAAGTCAACTCACTGACTATGGTATCATATATGAGAAGGTACCCATCTTTTATGATAACACTAGGGCTATTGCAATCTCAAACAATCCAGTCTTGCACTCAAGAACAAAGCACATTGATATCAAATATCACTTCATCAGAGATCATATTCTCAAAGGGTACATTGAATTACATTGAATTAGATTTCATTCCCACTCAATATCAACTTGCTGATATCTTCACCAAGCCTCTAGATGAGCCAACTTTCAAAAGATTGATTGTTGAACTAGGTATGCTGAACACTGATTCAAAACCTGAAGCTTCAGTACTGACCGAAGAAAACTGAAGCTTTAGTGTCTTCTTCCAAAACTAAACAAATTTTCATGTTAAATATCAGTTCAGTTTTTGCATATAACCTTTAACTTGCTCGAGTGAAGTAACTGAGCAATCACATGTGTCTCATTCATGGATTTGCATGAGTATGTGTGGTTTTGTCGCCTTCGCTAGAGCACATATTGGTTGACTTAAGAACTAAACAAAACTGGTTTATTTTATTCACTTCAGTTTTGAAAAATAATTTTATCCAAGTCTTAAGCTACATCTCGAGTGAAGTAACTAAGCAATCACACATGTCTCATTCATGGATTTGCATGAGCATTTGTGGTTTTGTCGCCTTCGCTAGAAGATTGATGATGATAAAGATTACAATAATCATTTCAGCATGACTCAACACCAAACCTGAACCTAGTCCAGCTTTTTCAAAACATCAATCTCAAGGTCAGTTTGTAATTTTCAAAAATAATATTATTTTATAAAACTAATTTCCTTTACAAAGAAGTTGTTGAATTAAAATATATTAAAAAAAGGATGTCCAAAAGTTAGAATGACCTCATCACATAATTTTGCAGTTGAATAGACGGTTGTTCACTGTTCTAGGTGTCAGAAGCATGTTGTGCTGACTTAATACAAAGTTTAGCACACATGTTGAAATCAAACCCTACACATCTTTAACACCTCAAATGATAATTACAAATTCTCAAAGGAAATTTTGTAATTTCATCAATCATATAAATCACAACAACATTTCACAACCTACTCTCACAAATTCATCAAGAACAAACAACACACACACCTCAAACCAGATCAAATCCTCAAAACCCTAACTACTCAAAAATGGCTGGATCATCATCACCTGATATTACTCCCAAGGAAGAACCTGTCACTCTTGACAGACCTGAAAGCCCAAACCTTTTCTTACCTACTACTCAGGTTGAGTTCACCTTTGATGAAATCACTTTCACCACCAACAATGAAGTTGCACTCATATATCCCTCACATTCTAACCAATAATACTTTATGGCTGTATCAGACTTCATTTTTCAAAATGCTGTATAAAGGAAGCATTCACAAGAGCCCCAAATCAATACAAAGAATACATAAGTGAATTCTGGTATACGGCAAAGGTCTTACCAGACTCTAAGATTTGGGTATCTACTCCCACAGGAGAAGTTAGAGGAGAGATAGGTATCACCACATTTAGAATTGCTCTTAGAGTACAATACTTACCTCACTCAAGTATGTATGTTCATCCACCATCTATAATAACTGTAAGACTATGGTTTGCAACAATAAGGTACAATGGGGGGATTGGGGCAAAAGGAACTCTCAAAAAGAGTTGTCTTCTTCCTAGGTGGAGGTTGCTGATGGGTCAGATCATTCAATGCTTAGGTGGGAAAACAGGTGGCCTAGATCAAATATCTAGACAGGATGCCATCATCTTGTATTGTTTGGCAAATGGTGTCCATGTAGATTATGCCAAGATAATTTAGAAGGATCTCATTCACAAGCTAAACAAGAAGACTAGGGAAAAAATTGTTCCCTACCCTAGGTTTATATCTATTTTACTTGAACATATGGCACCTAAATATAATAATGAAGAACTCACAATAAACCTCACTCAGGTCTTCAGTGTTCACAACTGGATACTGAAGCTAAACCAACCTGAAGAACCTCCCTTAACTGACTACATGAAGGCCATCTGCAATCTAGATGTGCCTGTGGACTCCAAAGCTCCCAAATACTCTTCTCCAACTGAAGAGGTTCTCCAAGGCAAAAATCCTGGAGCTAGAAATAGACTCAGAAGAAAACAATCTTCAAAACACACATCTGAGTCCACCACTAAGGCATCCAAATCCTAATCTGGCCATTCAAAGAAGGAAACTAAGTCCAGTTCGGCCATGGACACAAGCCCAGGCCATCCTTCACCTCTCACACCAGTGGTTGGTGAAATGCATAAAGAGGCACAACAAGTAGCTGGTGGCCCAAAATCGTTAGGGGCAACAATTAGCTGGGTGGCCCAAATCGTTAGGGGACAACCATTGAAGATGGAGCCCCAGGCCGCTCACAGCACATAGTTAGTAAGTCTGTATTTTCCTATAATTGAACCTGCTTGATCAACTTCTTTCATTTTGCACTCTGAGTTTGCATCAGTCAATGATGCTTCATCAGATTTCACAGCTGAAGCTGATCTTGGAATATCAGCTCCTAAGGATTCCATACCTTAACAACAGGGTATGGGTGAAGGAACAAAAAACTACTCATTTGCTCACATACTTGCATGATCTAATCTAAGTGTTCTTGTAGATAAAACCAAATCTGCTAAAGATGGGTTAAAAACTGCCCACACTACTTCAAGTGCAAATGAGGAATCAGGAGCTGATGACATCTCATGAAAAGTAAAGCTAGAGGATCTATCAGATATCTTGAAAGATACAAGATCTGCCTTCTTCACTCCTGACTCCCCAACAGATGAGCCAATCATTGTCTTAGATGAGAGTGAAGAGAAAGAGAATGCTGAAAACGATAAAGACACTGAAGATACTTCAGTCCCTCCTCCATCTCTAAAATTAGCTCAAATTCAAAAGTTAATGGCTCAGGTCCACTTACTTCAGTCTTAGAAGGACGAGCTGGAGCAAGCAAAAGTTAAAGCTGAAGCTAAAGTTGCCTCAATGAAAGCCAAGCCTTCATATCCAGACATTAACTAGCTAACTGAACTTCTGGTAACTTCCTTGAAGCCTGAACTATCTAAACTTTTAGCCTCACATGACTTTGCTAGCTACTTGCCCACTAAACTGAAAGAACTCCCCTTAAAGATCACTGAATTATCTAGAGAAATCAAAGAGCTAAAGCAGCATATTAAAGACATGGAAATCGAACTACCTGGGGATTTAAAAGAGATTCCATCAAAACTGGAGACCTTCACTTCCACTATCTCTAGTCTCTCATCCCAGGTTGCTGAACTGAAGAACATTCAATGGGAACTTCCAGCAGAGTTTCTTGATTTACCACATCTATTATCTTTAGTTCAGGAAAAACTCAAGACTTTAGATTCTCTTTTAGGTCTTTTGAACAAGGTTACCAATACCTTAAACAGGTTTGCCACTCTGATGGGAAATACATCAGGAGCCACCGCCACGGGTGTTCCTTTAGCAGACAAAGCAACTACTTCACCTGCTGAGGGGGAGAAGGATGCTGATACAAATATGAAAAATGAACTAGTTGATCTCTTAGGCATAGATATTGTCACACAGTACTACAACAAGAAGTTACTCTATGAAAAATATTGTTAGAAGATAAAGAAAAGAAGACAAAGTTCCAAGATCATCAACTGTGATGTTCTCACTAAAAAGAGACCTATCTCACTAAAGGTATATAGGGAAGATGGGACAGCTAAAGTCATTGAAAAATTCAAAGTCAGTGACTTACAGCTAGCTGAATGGAGAGAGGTAGTACAAGCTTGTCCCGATAGAAAAGAAAAAGGATAGAAAACCATCTATGAACTGATAAAGACAAGAATGGAATACCTTGAACAAACTAAAAAAGAGCTACATATTGACTTCAATAAATCCCTAAAAGAACAAGATACTCTGGATGAGCTAAATGATTTAGCCAAAAAGAAAAAGAACTGGTGATTTAACAGACCATTCCAGGTCATCAAAGAAACACAAGTCATCAAGTTTAACATAGAGAAGAGGTTCAGTGAGCAACAGGAACATCAAGTGTAATAATCTTTTGTATTGACTTTATCTTTTGTAATGTAATGTAATGAAAGTTAATAGAAGTGGTTATCAGTTTATGTTGTTCAATTTATATGAGTTATTTAAGAAGAAGTTGTTTTGCTCACTTACAACTGATTTTAACTTAGGCTATAATGACGACTGTTACTACTGTTACTGTTGGGTTCAGTTCCTGAGCTCTTCAGTCTTTCAGTAGATTTAAACATAAAATACCCTAAGTTACTCAAGCTGAAGTAGTTCAGTTTGAGATGCTGAAGTTCCTTCAGCATCAGCTCTTCAAGTCCTTAGAAGATTGGGAAGTATCTTCACTTTAAAGTACGCAACGATACAGAAACTGAAGAAGGCCCGTGGTTGGATCTTCAGTTCAGCTTGGTTGACAATTCTAAGCTGAACGTAGTCTATCTCCTTAACAGAAGCTGAAACATAAGTTTCACTTCTAGAAGGTTTACAAGGCGGGAAAAAGATTGCTTTATGCCAAAATAAATAAAGCAATCTCCCTTGGAAAATGTGCTTCTAAAGTCAGCAGAGAAGTACATTCGCTTTTCCTCAAAGGACTGTACCTGGTACTCTAAAGCATGTCAACATTTAATGTTATCTCATCCACCCATTAGATGTGTGACACGCGTACTAGGTTAACTTGTTAACCCTAATCTCCTTGCCTATAAAAGGAAAGAGATTCTCAGAGTAAATGTTATCTCTTCCAATTAATGTGAAAACACATTGAAGAGTTCATTTAAATCTCAAACAAACTGACTCGTACCATTGAAAGCTGAAGCTTCAGTTTTGGTCATAACAAGTTTGTTTTCTTAAACTCTTAACATAGGTTAAAGTTTAAGTTCGAAAGAGATAACACCCCAATTGTCTTCAACCACCTTGCTATTCCGCAAGCAAGGTGTGTCATAGATTCTTTATTTGATTCTAATAAAAGTCTATACGTTGAAAAGTACTTATGTGTGTTTTAAACTTATTCTTAATATTGTTTATATATATTTGTTTATAACTCACTTTGTTGCTATAGAATCTGATTAGTTTAAAGTTGATAAACCTTATATCAGATTCTAAGGGACCAACA
Source organism: Tanacetum coccineum (assembly GCA_026074375.1). NCBI lineage: Eukaryota > Viridiplantae > Streptophyta > Magnoliopsida > Asterales > Asteraceae > Tanacetum > Tanacetum coccineum. Next base: position 15,015 of record BQNB010119557.1, read on the forward strand.
CATACAAAATTGGTTTTTCAACTTTATTCTTATTTTGACCTCCAAAATCGAAAGCTAAACCAAAACTCAGTATATTTAGCTGATTTGGTGCCGAAATGAGAACCATAAACCATTCAATTTCCTAATATGAATCAATATGTACCGGGGAAAATTGTTAAAATAAGGTGATATTTTTGTGCTAATTGTTGGTGATGCACATTTAGCAACGGATGTAATGTCGTTAACAACTTTTCCGAAGCTAATTTCGCTCTTTGGTAGTGCGTTTATCTTACCAGGTCTCGCCTAAAGATGAAGCCCTAACGCAGGCAGGCTAGCTTGTTCAAACTAGGACGCTGCTGAGGACTAACTGTGTCTAACGTGTTCTTGGTGAGAACAATGCCCACTCTATATGATCTTACAAATCCATGTTGGTTGTGTGGTTCTCAGAACAGGGTGAAGATAATCAATAGCCTAGCTAATTACCAAAGATGGTTACCGGATATCACTTGAAGTCGTGTAATCACTTTCCAAAGAAGATTATTCGACACGAATACATCCTTGGGATAAAACCAAGTCTTTGTTCTTGTTTTAGGCACAAATCAATAACCTTTCACTTCTAAGTGTGTATGTTTTCTTTGTTGTCTTTCCATGCAGTTGTGATATCCTATTTATAGGAGAAATACTCAAACCCTAGTAAAAAAATTATGCGAGATTATAGGAGATATAATCTTTTCAATAATTAGACTCCTTGATTATAGGAATTAGTGGTTACATGACCAATTAAACGTGGTCATTAATGAAGTCAAACTTGCCACTTGAACAGGTCAAGGTTGTTACAAGTTAATTGAATTCATTCCAGCGAGGTCAATCCTTCAGCTTCCTGAACCATCAGCTGAAGGTTCAAACTAAAGAGACACACTGATGAGTTAACCCGCTGAGGATACATCCTCTGGTGGATTACTCCCTGCTGGTATCCTTCAGCTTAATCCTCATGGAGTACAAAGCTGAAGCCATCAGACTGATGAATACCATTCAGTGAGTGAACTCACTGAAATTCATCAGCGACCTGAATCCCCCTTTTACCACTATCAGAGTCAGGGTGTTCAGTGACCTATGCGAGTACACTCCGTGCCTCCAATCCTATAACCCGGTATGAATTGAACGCATAATTAAACTAAATTTTCAACGATCCACGTTATTAAGTATATATTATTATCTAAAATGTTCATTTCTGTTAGTTTTATTGCGAAAAGTCAGTTGCATATGGTGAATAAAAAATCTCAAAAAAGGTTGTATATTCAATACTTGATCAATGAAATGCACACATAAATTAATAGTTTTTGAAATTCCCTTGTAGCTAAAATACAAATAAATAATGAGGTTGTTCTAATCATACAAAGTGGTGCGGTCTTCTAGTTGACAAATTCAAGATCTGATCCCTAGACTCCCATAATTCTTTTTATGGGTTTTCGTACAAGTCTAATATCCCCAGATTGTTTAAGTTAGCTTAATCGGCAATGCTAAATTATCTTTTCACTTACGTAAAATATATAATTGTGACAACAAAGCTATTAAGGACAAAATAAAGTGGATATACACATGTTCTAATTATAGATTAGGCGAGACCCTGTATGGCAGCATAAATTTAAAACAGTGTACTTGCGACAACATTGTGGCCAAAATGTTTAATGTATGAAGTAGATGTATATTATTGTTGAATGAGCCACTCTTTTAATTTATATGCACGAATGAAAGAGAAATATATGAATGAAAAATATAATATCGGAAAGAATAGAGAGTAAAGGTAGATTAATAATTTCACAGTTCTCGCTTTATAAGAGCGTCTACTATGGTAAACATTTTTAGAGGTTTATAATTGTGTTATGACATTAATTTATAAACCTTTTAGTTTTATAAACATATCTTTACTATGTATAAACCTTTTCAAGTTTTATAAAGATCGCACATAATTCAAGTGCATTAAATTTTGAAAAGATCTAATATCCTAGACCTCTTCATGCCACATAAGCTTGAAATGGATGTTTACTATGATTTACAAATTTATAGACCTCTTCATAATTTTATAAACCTTTTCACAAACCACCATAGTGGATGCCCTAAGTTTTGAGCAAATTTGTTTTTTTATATATACTAAACGATTAACTGGCACATAGCGTCGGCGGTGTATAGTAACGTTAATTTGTGTGTGCAATTTTTTTAATGTATATACGTGTGTGATGCAAGTGAAAGTGAAGAAAGTTGGTAACTTAAATTGTAATTTGTTATTAAATATTTACAAAATTGCATTGCTTTTTATAAATATGGGTATTTTAGTCAAAAATACATTACTCATTTTTTTTAATTTTAAGTAATTATGTTTATCTTTGTATGTAGTATATACAAGGTTATAAAATAAGCGTGGACGTGGGGGGGGGGGTAGAGGGGCTGGAGTGGGGGGGAGGGGAGGTTGTGGTAGGGGTTGGGGAGGGGGTGTGTAGGGTGAGGTGGGGACGTGGGGGAGGGGGGTGTGGGAGTGGGGGAGGGGGATGGGGGTAAATAGCGTGGCGTGGCGGCATAGCCAAGCCTCAAGCTTTAGCGTGAGGCGTTGCGTCATAACGTTTTTAAGGCGTGACTCAAGGCGGCAAAAAATATTTATAGAGTGGTCAATATTAGTTAGCTACTAGGCTTAAAATTGAGTTATGGAGTTACTAAGCCCGAATACCATACAACCCAAATCATAAATACTTATAAATAAGCTCAAGTCCACGAAATCTTTTAAAAGCTTAAAAAAGGCGTTATAGCGCGCTTTATCACGCCTTATCGCGCTTTATTGCACGCCACGCCTAGAGACGAAGGCCTTGGCCTGTTTCGTAACGTGAAGGCCACGCCTCGCGCTATGGCGCCGCTATAGCGCGCCTTTTAGAACCCTGAGTATATCACTAGTGAAAAAAAACAGAATATTAAAAAGAATTTAGAGTAGGGGTAGAATATTAATTTCACATTTCTCACTTTCAAAATTTTAAGTAAATTTATTTGATTTTTATATATAGTAAAGATAAGGCAATAATCATGCAAATTTAATAAAAATGTTTAACCTTTTCTTAGCCCGCCAAGTTTAAATTTCAAAAGGATGCATATTAAGTGGGCGGTTGAAGGTGATGAAAATTCTAACTTTTTCATAGGCTTACCAACAACAGGCATAATTATTCAAGAATAAATGGGCTTAATATTCATGGTGAGTTAGTAATAGAACTTGTGAGTCTGTGACTATCAAGAGCCACATCTTCAACTTCTTTAGCAATCGCTTCAAATAAGACAACCTTTTTGGACCCTCCTTTACTAGTAACCTCTTTAAGCATCTCTCCTCAGATGATGTTAACTATCTTTAGTGCCCTTTTGACAAGCCATGAAATTAAAGATGCGGTCTGAAACTGTGGTAGTGATAAAGCGTCGGGCCCCAATGGCTTCACATTTGAATTCTTCAAAAAAACTGGTACTTGCGTGGAAATGATGTAGTATGTTATGTTAAATAGTTTGAAACTTCGGGTCATATCCCGCGAGGTTGCAACTCTTCTTTCATAACCCTTGTTCCTAAAGTCGATGATCCTTTGGTTATTGGTAACTTTATACCAATTAGTCTTATTGGTTGCCAATATAAAATAATTTTAAAAATTCTCGCAAACCACCTTTCCAAAGTGATACATTCGGTTGTGGGCAATGTCAAATGGCATTCATTAATGGTCTTCAAATTATCGATAGCCCCCTTATTGGTGGACGAAATAATTTCGTGGGCTAAAAAGCGTAAGAAGCGACTTATGTTCTTCAAGGGGGACTTTGAGAAAGTTTTTGACTCTTTAAGTTAGTCATTCTTGTTCTCAATTCTAGAACAAATGGGTTTTAGCCTAAAGTGGAGAAATTGGATCTACGCTTGTCTCACGTCCGCTTTTGCTTCAGTTCTTGTCAATGGCCCTCCAACTAAGGAGTTCAAAGTTTAAAAATGTCTTCGGCAAGGTGATCCTCTCTTACCTTTTTTGTTTATCATAGTGGCTGAAGCTCTTAATGTGGATTTACTTGAAGCAACTAACAATAATATCTTTCATTGTGTTAAATTGGAAAAAGATAGCATTCCTATTTCCCACCTTCAATTTGCGGATGATGTCTTTATTATAGGGAATTGGTCTCTTATCAATACCAAAACTTTGTCTAGAATCCTTATATGCTTCCATCTAGCTTTCGGCCTGGAAGTGAACTTCAACAAAAGCAAACTTTATGGGATTGGAGTTTCAAACCACGAGTTAAGCTCTCTTGCCTTGACAATTGGATGTCTTGCCTCATAATTACCTTGTATCTACTTAGGTCTCTCGATTGGTGCTAAAATGTCAAGGTGTCTTAATTGGAATCCTCTTATTGATCGGTTCTACAAACGTCTTTCTAAGTGGAAGTCCAAGACACTTTCTTTTGGAGGTCTGCTTACTCTTCTAAAATCTGTTCTTGGTAGTTTGGGTGTCTACTACTTTTCTGCCTTTAAAGCTCCAAAAAAGATTATTAGTAAGCTTAAAAGTATTAGTCGTCAATTCTTTTGGGGGTGGGTTCTTGGATGACAACAAGATCTCATGGATTGTATGGGACAAAACTATTTCTCCTCGTAACAAAGAGGGCTTGGGAATTGGTACTCTAAAAGCAAGTAATCATGCTTTATTAGCTTAATAGTGGTGGAGATTTTGAACCGAGGATAACGCTTTATGGAGTACGGTAATTCGATATATACATGGACATATGGGAACTTCCCTCTCAAATATACATCAGGTCCATGGTATCATATATCAAAGTTAAAATACGACTTAATTACCCATGGAATTGATTTACCGTCGATTTTTAAAAAGAAAATTGGAAACGACAAATCGTCTAGTTTTTTGCAAGACAATTGGTTAGGTGGATCACCACTTTTTGAAACGTTCTCACTGTTGTATAGGTTGGATACCAACCGAAACTGCCATGTTTCTGATAGATTCCAAACTGTGATGTTTAATTCAAGTTCCAAGTCCATTTTTGGGCCTACTGTCTTGGCTATGGGCCTTGTGCACCCGCCTAGTATGCTCTTCTATTAGGCTTAGAGAAGGGAGCTACATTATGCTCCTGAAATTGCTGAATTAACTGACATGGTTTGCTTATTATCTGAACTCCACTAGTCTAATATGCTAGACACTTGGACCTGTATAATTGATAAATTAGGATTGTTCTCAGTTAAGAGCATGTGTTCCCTTAACACCCATATGTCGACCTCTTTATTCGATCAACCAATCAGATGGAACAAGTAGCTTCCATTCAAAGTTAACATCCTCATTTAGCGTGTTTCAAACAGGAGATTTCCAACTGGAGTGAACATCGATCGAAGAGGCATATACATAGACTCTATTAGATGTCCGATATGTTATGGGGATTTGGAATCAAAAGACCACCTTTTTGTCTCTTGTGTGATTGCGGTAGAAATTTGGAAGAACATCTTGGATTGGTGGGGGATATCGGACGTGTGCATCAACAACCTTTGCGATGTATCAATTTGGCAGATCGAGTGCCTCTTGAGCCTAAACACTCTAATTTCTTTGACGTGATTGTTCAAACAACCATATGGTCCATTTGGAGATTTTGAAACAACATGACTTTTCTCAAAAACGACCGAAGAAACACCCTTTCTTCAACGAGGTGAAGATGCTCTCATACAACTGGATCTTGAGTAGATGTTAAAAATTCGTTCTTAATTGGATTGGGTGGTACAGTAATCCGTGTAATGCGCCTTCAC
>BQNB010119558.1:0-14981 GCA_026074375.1 Tanacetum coccineum
TGAAAGTGGGTTTTTTAATTAAATTAAAATAAAAATTAATATAAACCATTAGATGAAAATAAAATGGATGGACGAGATGAAACAGTTTGTTTTTTAGACCATGTTCCTTATGAAACTTTTCTCTTGAAAATAAATGGTGGAGAAATCTGATGGAAAAAAAAATATAAAAATATATCTGTCAAATTTATGAAAACAAAAACTTGAAAAAAAGAGAGATAATTAATAAAACTTTAGTGGTTTAATTTTAAATAAGTTATATGGAGTTAAAAGTGTAAATTTATAAATTTACAAGTTTTATTATAACTTTAAAAAATAAAAAACAACCCCGTAAACTTCATACCTCTAGACTTTATAATTTAAAATACAGCAAGCGTAAACAATTTCTTACTTCCAAACAAAGATTTAACATTATCTAATCACATCTCAAATCTACCCGAAGAGTTTTTGGTAGATTTTTCATTGTCGGCTTGCAATCATGTTGTACAACCGAAGCACATCGAAGATTCACTTGACCCGACTCTGGGCTACCTAAAAGGGTTGTTTCGCTGGGATTAGTTGGCTCATAATGTCGAGTCAAAAAACAGGTAAATCAAAAGAAAAAAAATTAGTAATCATCCTCAAATTCATATACTACGTAATATATAAAAGATTTAATGAATCTATTATCTTCATATATTTCGATAATACTCTATAACATAACTTATAAAACAGAATATATATATATATATATATATATTTTAAAAAAACATAATGTCTAAGCCCCGTGCGTGCACGGACATTAAAACTAGTATTATATTATAAATATATACAATCATTAGGCTCTTTTAGAATTTAATATTAAAAATTCAGATCCGATCCACACCCGATTCTAACCCGCCTATATCCACCCATACCCGGCCGTTTGATAACAAGACACGTATCAGGGATACGTGTTTCCCTTTCTTCAATCCAGCATACACATAGGGTATGTTTGGCGAAATGGGCTGGGGCTGAGGCTGAGGCTGGGGCTGGAGCTGGGGCTAGGGCTTATATTATAAGCCGAAATTAAAATTTGTATTTTTGTCAACTTGTTTGGCAAATGGGCTGGGGCTGGGGCTTATTATTGCAAAATTACTAAAAAGGACATAATTAAATGAGTTTTATTGTATATGTTAGATATTTTTGTGGGTAAATATGTAATTTATGGTTCATAAGCCCCGGGCTAAAGTTTTTAGCCACTTTTATGGGGCTGGAGCTTATAGAGGCTTATGACTTCATAAGCCCGTGTGACAAACGAGGCTTATTTTATAAGTCCGCTTATTTTAAAAGCCCAAGCCCCAATAAGCCCCTATAAACCCTTTCCCAAACACACCCATAACACTCACAAGATACACTTACAATCAAACCAAACCCACTGCAAACTAAGAATAAAAAAATTAGAGCCGTTTGGGGAGATTCAAGGTGACACGGCCGAAGTTGGCAGTTGGTGGTGTTGATTTCAGTCACATTAGGTACGTAAGTTTACGAACCCTAATTAAATTGTTGATTTTGAGTGTTGTTTTATTTTTAATTTTTTCTAATTCAACTTTTGCTTTTGATTTTTGGTTTTGTGTTAAGCCCCATTGACACGTCGGCGCATATCAGTGAGGAGCGGCTACAGAGATTTAGTAGGATTGTGTGGGAAGCTTATTTGAGGGGCTTATTGGCTTTTTGAGGTATTACTAACTTATAGTTTTTTAGTTAAAAAATAAATCATATTCTTGAAGTTTTCTTTATAACCTAATTTTAGTAATTTATGTTTGATAACAGAGGTTCGATGAAGAGGCAGACCAACTTTTCGGGGCTATTTCTTAGAGAAGCGGCTACTTAAGGTATAAGTGTTTTCCTTTTATGCTTTGAAATAGTGTTTTAAATGATGATGTATTTGAACTTTGATGTGGCGAAATCTCGATACCTCTGAAGTTGTGATTTTAGTCCAAAAGATTCTATCTTGACATATTTGATTCAAAGCTATAGATAAACAAGATTAAGGGACTAGGTAGTATACTCAGAATAGTTATAGTTGCTTGCATTAACGAGGTTAGGAACAGTCAGACTTTACCCATAAGTAGCCTTGATTTGGTCTCCTCATAAGGTTAAACTTTAGATGAAAGGGAACTTTCTTTTCTAAATTTAGATGAAAGGGATGATGAGCGAATGTAAGCGATGTGGTTGATGAGCAGACGACTGTTTCATACATTTCTTTACTTATCATGCCAAATGTATGAGTTCTTTTCATTTTGTATTGTCAAGCAACAATATAATCTGTTTAGTATCATAAGACCATTTAGTATGTAACCCCATATATTATCATTTATATGCTATATTGTATTAGTTCATAATGTTGGTGCCTCTTCCATGGTTTTTGTTGCTACAAGTCTGTTTGAACCATCGGGTTTTGTGCAAACTACTCAAAAGTTGGTTCACGCTCATGAATCTTCAAATGATCATTTACAGACACATTGTTGGAAGCGTTTGAAACTTCTTCGGGTTTTCATTAGTCAGATGGTCAGAGCTATGGCGCGTACCAGCGTGGTTACACACCGGACTGCTGACACGCCAAAAGAAGTTACATGTTCTCCTGAATAAGGTAACGCACAATAATAACTTTTTCAAATTTATAGAATTAGCTTATGCGTATTAGAAAAAACATTCATTTATTCTAAAAATTGACTTTGAAAAGGCTTATGATTCTGTTCGGTGGGATTACCTTGATGATGTCTTAAGAAAATTTGGTTTTGGTGAAAAATGGTGTGGTTGGATTCAAGAATGTCTTCGATCTTCTTGGGGATTTAGTGAATGGAAGCCCTACGGAGGAATTTCAGTTTTTTAAGGGCTTTAAACAAGGTGATCATATTTCTCCGTTTATTTTTATTTTGGTTATGGAGAGTCTTCACATTTTTTTAAAAAGAGTTGTGGATGCGGGCATGTTTAATGGCATTGTGCTTAATTCAGTTATGCATCTTTCTCTTATGTTCTATGCGGACGGATGCGTGTTTATAGGGCAGTGGTAGTACTTTGAAATATTGATACGATTATATATGTGTTGGAAATATTTTCATCGTGTTCAGGTCTTTGTAGTAATTTAAGCAAGAGTAGTTATGGGTGTTTGTGGTGAGTGAAGCTAGGGGTGGTGCAGCTGCAAAATAGAATTGGTTGTTGGGTGTCCTTAGGCTCCTTTTGCTTATTTAGGTTCGAAAGTTGGGGGAAATATGTCTCGGATTAAATCTTGGGATGAGATTATGGATAAAATGGTAGATCGTCTTTCAAAATGGAAGATGAAAACATTATCGATAGGTGGTCGTTTAACCATTCTCAAGGCGGTTCTAGGATCTATGCTATTTTATCACATGTCTATATTCCAATGGTGCCATGAAAGTCTTCAACGCATGGAATCAATTCGAAGTCGGTTTTTGTAGTGGTGCCGATTTAAAATAGTAAAAAATCGATATGGGTAAAATGGAGTAAGGTTTTGTGTTCTAAAGAGAAAGGTGGCCTTGGTGTTTCTAGTTTATTATGCGCTTAATAGAGCTCTTATGTGTAAATGGGTTTGGCGGTTTACAACTCAAAAGAACTTGTTATGGACTAGGGTTATTAAAGCTATTCATGGCGAAGATGGGAAAAATGGTAGCGGATTCAAGGTTGGTTACAAGTCATTTGGCGAAGCATTCTCCAGGAGGTGGAAACATTGAAGATAAAAGGTATACACTTAAATAATTTTATGCAGAAAAAGCTTGGCAATGGTGCGGATACTTATTTTTGGGAGGATTTGTGGCATGGAGACATGGTTTTGAAACAAAGATATCCTAGGCTTTATGCGCTGGAAGTGAAGAAGAATGTCGATGTGGCTTCTAAACTGTCACAGGAGAACTTGACCTGGTCTTTTCGTCGTGCTCCTAGAAGCGGATGGAACAAGGTCAGTGTCGGATTTAACGGGACTTCGTGGAAGGTGTTGTTCTTGGTGTCACGCCTGATAGGTGGTATGGACGCTTGATGGTTCGGGTGAGTTCTCGGTAGCTTCGGCTAGAAAGGTTATTGATGATAACAGGTTTCCGGAAGTGTCTACTCAAACTCGATGGATAAAAGCGGTGCCAATCAAGGTTAACATTCATGCGTGGAAGGTGAGAATGGATTGTTTGCCTACCCGTCTTAATATATCCCGGAGAGGTATAGATATTCCGTCTATTCTTTGTCCCGTTTATGGTAGTGTCACAGAATCGTCAAGTCATTTATTTTTTGATTGCCTTGTTGCGAAAGATAATTTTCGCAAGATTTGCCGTTGGTGGGAGGTGGATTTCATGGAAGTGCATACGTTCGATGAATGGGTTTCTTGGATCGTAAATCTTCGGATTCCTATCAAGCATAAAAGGTTGTTAGAAGGGGTGTGTTTTGGGTTGTGGTGGCTAATTTGGGCTTATCGTAATAAGTGTGTCTTTGGTGTGGTTTCTCCTTCTAAGGCGGATATTTTTGATGATGTTGTGTCGTATTCTTTTTATTGGAGTCGGTTTAGATGTAATGTGTCGTTTAGTTGGGTTGATTGGCTAAAAAATCCTCATCTTGTAACTTTGTAATTTTTCTAGCTTCTTGCTAGTTTTTAATAAAGTGCTGTTAAAAAAAAGAAACTAAACGAACCTTAAACGAACATTAATGAACGTAGAAAGAAAACATAAAATTTTATCAAATTATGCATAATAGTATGCATTAATAAGTGTTATTTTATTTAACATAGCAGATTTAAAAGTATACAATTGAAAGATATGATATACGAACATAAAACATATAAATGAATATAAATGAACGTTAATAAACGTATAATCGGACGTCCACGAACATAAACGAACGAACGTGGCTTGTGTTCATGTTCGTTCATTTAACTAAACGAACGTAAAATAATGTTCATCTTTGTTCAATTAATAAATAAACGAACATGAACAAACTTACTTTTTACCGAACGGTTCATGAAATGTTCACTGAACATTCAGTTCATTTACAGCTCTAAAAATGTTTGATGATGTGGTAATCTATTAGACTATGTTAAGTTCAATGCAATGTAAAGGTTTTGTGTAAAAGTTGCTATGTTTATGTGTCAATAATGTGGCGATGTATTGAACCTTGTATAACACTATGGGTTGAAAATGCTCTAAGTTTAATGATATAACAAACTAACCACCAAACCTAATAAATTTTATGTTTTACTCTTTTGCATCATTTTACTTGGTATTAACATTTTTATGAAAAATTAACTATTGTTAAAACTTTATTTCATAGCTGCAAAATGTATTTTTTCCACATTTGCTGCAACGTGCGGGCTAAAAGTATCTTGTTATTCTTAAATAAAATTTTTATAAGTTCAATTATAAGTATGTTTTCGTAATCAATCAATCTCTTTTCATAAAAGGGTTTTAAGAGATTTTCGAAATAACATTAGCTTATAAGATATATATTGTTTGTCACTCAAGCTTATAAACTTTCGCAATCTCAAACTAATTGCAAATGAACTTTTAAAAATGAATAAACCTTACTAAAATATGACTCAAAATTTCATTGATGAATGCACAAAAGTTTGGAAAATATGTGGTATTAATGTGATGAATTTTTAATATCATTAAACAATAATTAGCTCTAGCTCTATTAAATCGCGAAACATTATTTTGAAAATAAATTTTTTATTTTTCAACTTATAATATAAGTTTTAGCTACAACTAACTTCTTTAAACGCACTTATTATGATAGCTTGAGCTTCTGAAATAAGCTAACTTTAAACATTAGCTTTGTTTAACAACAAAATGCATAAACGCCTTTAAACTTTATACTTGGAATGGCTTTTGAAAAATATATTAGCTTTTAAAATAACTAGTTGCATAACATCCTTGCAAGTAATATTAAACTTTTTGTTCGAATATCATTTTTTTGTCATTATAAGTTTTTATAAGCACCAACTCGTCTAATTAACTATATATTTTTTAACATGACTTTTTACCCGATTAATCCATAGGATTTAAACTCATTACCACACAAGCTCAAATCTGATCAAGCATTTTATTTTTTCAGATGACATGGTTGTTTGCATCCCAATTCCCAAACCAAATATTTAAGCGATTATAGTCGAAAGTCTATTATCGCAAGACATGACATATTTACTAGCTTCTATTTTTATAAATTTTAATGTAAGTTAACAGCTAATTTTGCCAAACATACTCGCAAATATGGTATGTGTTTACAAAAGTTTAGGGGAATTATATCAACCAACCCATTGGTCTACTTAAATTCTATATCTATAAAGCAAGCCCAAACCAATTTAAATACATTACGACCCAATTATAAACTCACGTATATAATGATTACGTGCTCATCACTTATCAGTTATCACCCTCTGCTGCTACAACCGATCATCATAGATAGATAGGTGGTTAAAGATGAGTACGTGGTGTCCTCATTGCGCTAAAAAAACCCAAACACATTATGATGGTGACACTGGCACCGTGTTAGTATTCTTTTTTCTCTCTTTATTTTTCTACATACAATTAAGTTGGCAATTCTTGATATGACACGAAACACGACCATGACAAACGACTATAGGACGTATGGAGGTTTCCCTGTTTTAGGTTACGACATATGTACCCCAGGGCTCCTAGCGTGCTACTTACGTGCCTGACCACTAGGCTGATAGACATGCCAACCCGTGTTACTCTTTTTAGAAAGTTTAAAATTTAAATTTGTAATGGGTTAGATTCGCCGACCTGCCAATTTGCTTAGATAAAAGCGTCTGCTTCACACAAGACCCGACTTAAGTTATTCTGTTGGATTACTTAGTCGTTTCATGCAAGAACCAAGAGAGCAACATATGAAGGCTATAAGGCAAGTACTACGCTATGTAAAAGGAACAAAGGATTATGGAATCACCTACAAGCATAACGGAGGAAACAAGATACATGGATTTAGCGACAGTAGTTACGGAGTCAACACTCAAGAAGGAAAAGGAACTACCGGGATAATATTTTACTATGGTGAATCACCAATTAGCTGGAGTACACAAAAACAAGCCACTGTAGCACTATCATCATGCGAATCTGAATTCATCGCAGCAACAGCAGCAGCAACACAAGCGTTATGGTTAAAAAGACTGCTAAGCAAGATTACACATTCTCAAGAAGAGAAAGTTACAATAATGGTTGATAACAAATCTGCTATAGCACTGATGAAGAACCCCGTATTTCATGGAAGAAGTAAACACATTGATACAAAATACCACTTCATAAGAGAATGCGTTGAAAGAGAAGACATACAAGTTGAATTCGTAAGTGGGGAATATCAAAAGGCTGACATACTCACAAAAGCACTACCGAAGATCAAGTTTCTAACAATGAGACAACTTATTGGACTTAAAGATCTACGACAAAGCGATTGTGATTAAGGATGAAAATGTTGGGTTAATCCCAATCTGCAGGAAAACAAAAATTAGTTATAAAAACAGTTAAGTTAGTTATAAAGTTAGTTACGAGGCAGTTATTAGTGAAAGGACACAACCCTTTGTTTAACAGGTTCGATTGAACCGACACACCTTTTCACTCATGCCTTTTCATTTTGTATAAATAGATAGACATGTAAACAATCAAGATGATGATGACAGATTAATATAAACTACGTTTACTTTTCATGTTTTGTTATATCGTGACTAAGTTTAGATCATAGATCTATACGTTAGGACCAACACTATTCTTCTTTTTGTCCAGTTCAAGATTTTATTTTACTTTCATTTTAAGGTGTTATCACATGATCAAATATAGCTCATAAAGCACTAACCAAATAAGTAAATGTATATACAACTAATTTAATCAAATGTGAACTGTGTAGCAAGTAAAAAAAAGTGTTATTTCCTTCTTCAAAATCTTATGTTGGTTCCAAGTGTCTATACTTCGTGAACTTTGAGAGCCTTTGCCGAAAACCCATAATAGATCATACATATGGGGTTCAACTTGGATTAAAAGGGGTCAATAGAGCTTGCATTTTTTGGCTTATAAACTACTTATCACCTTCAGCATGCGCCTCAAGTGCATAAGGTCGGTATAATAAGCTGAAAATGTGACTTTACCAGTTAAGAAAAAAACATAACCCAAATTAAACCACAATGTCATTTCTACTTAAAAGGATCATTCTCAGTTTCTCACTACTTCCGTCTTTCCAATTGCAGGTATATTGAATTTAAAAATGGCAAGCGAGTACAAGTTTCTCAATCATCAAATATACAGCTTCTCAAAAGCAGACTGAGGTGGCGGTGGATATTAGATGATGAAAAAAGGTACAAAAATATGGAAGTAAAAATGATTCGAAAATAAAAAGAGATGAAGGAGGCGTTGATGAGGTGGCGGTGGATATAGCCGATTAGAGCCAATCAAGGAAGAAGAAAAGGCGCCCGAAGAAGGTGGCATTGGAGATATGGCTGCTGCAACATTTGTCTGCAAATGTTCAGTGTCAAAGGGTGTTTGGTTGTTGCTGCTGCAACATTCTTGGGAAACGTAAGTGAATGTGTATATTTTTGGTTCCAAGTGTATATAAGTTGTGAACTTTGAGAGCCTTTGTCGATAAACCCATAATGATATGGTTAAACAGATGAAACAGTAGTTGAACAGATGAAACGCTACACAATTGATTTATATGGGGGGTGTTTATTTTAGCTTATACTGCCAGCTTATGGCTTATTTTGTTTTCAGCTTATGTTGCATAAGCTCACTTTCGCCTTTTTAAAACTGCCATAAACAAAATAACCCATAAGCATGATATATAGGCGAAACAAACACCTTAATAACTTGAAGTATGTTCATGGGACTAACTACTTATGATTAGGTTTATAGTATTTACTAATAAGCATGGTTTGATACAGGCCTTTTAATTGCAAAGCGGATGCCCAAAGCTTTTGGACCCATAACAAGAACACCAAGGACAATTCCCTTCCTTCTGTGCACTAAGAAACTTGAGTTGCAATGAGGTTTTGAGGAAAGGAACAAAGTATTACATCGAAGAGTTTAGTAGATTTTGTCATCAGAAAATGAGCGGGATTATAACGGAATTAAAGTGGAGTCGATCATGGTCAGAGGAGCTGCTGCAAGCGTTTTTATGGCAGCTAAGTGTATATGGTGGTTGCATTTATTGGCATATTCGTTTAGCCCAGCATTGGAGATTTTGTTGTTTTGAGTAGTTAAACTTCATGTGATGCATGTTGGATTATGATAGTTGGATTAGCACTAATACGACTAGAAATGTGTGAGCCTATTGGGGGCACACACGTTGAAACATTTAGAGTACGTTTAAACTTCACGGAAGCTTTTAAAAGTAAACCGTTTGGACAATGAACGACTAAGACAAACCCTTTTGGATGTCCAATAGGTGGCCGGCCAAATGGAGGGTTCTAGAGAGTGTCCATGTTCATTGTACCTAGGTGATGAGGAAGAGTTGTAGAGATAAGTAAGAATTAAAAGAGTTGTGATAAGTATAGAAATGTTCTTGTGAGACTTATCATCATTAGGGTTTGAGGGGTATATAAACCCCTCACCCCCATCTCATTTGATTCGTCCTATTGATAAACAAATACATTCGACACAATCCTCAAAAGGAAAATCGTTTTCCTTGGTCAACATAGTCGGCTGCATAAATATTCATAAAGAAATGAAACCATTCACATGCATTGTTTCATGCTTGTTATACGCATAAATGTAAACAGTTGGATGCATGTCATTGGATGCATGTTACAAAGACATACATGATGTATGTAACCTGTATACTATGTGATAGTTTTATTTCTTTAATATGACGATCAGTGTTAATCCCATGGTGGCTGTTATGTTGTCTTTCTCTCTTGGTTTTGTTTGATCCAAACGTATACCACTTGGTATTTGGATCGGATATAAAACAAATATTAAACACTAGTTGTTTGGTGATCGTGAAGCAACGACTAGCATCGTGACGTACTTGCTAGACGTGTTTGTGTGAGCACTCGTAGAGGTGACAATTTAGTCACTAGTTTCATAACATTTGTTGTTGACTTCGAGGGTTAGTATTCTATTTACTTTTCATGTTCCTTCTTTGGTTTATTATTGTGTGTTAATTACATGAACCAAACTAGATTCATATCTGCTGCGTACTCGTAGTGATAATTGGGTAACTGATTATCAAATCTTAACAGTGGCATCATGAGCCAACTCGTTTTGTGTATTATGGGTTACACACATTATTCAACATGATAGGGTCGCATGAAAATGGTTTATTTATTGTTTTGTTGAAAAATTATGGCAATTATAAGCAATACTTGCCATAAATAATGAATAAACACTTAGATTCAACACAAATGAAACTTGATAAAAGGAAGAATAGATTAAATTAAAATGTAAAAAAAAAAAAAAAAAAAAAAAAAAAAAAAAAAAAAAAAAAAAAAAAAAAAAAAAAAATTAATTAAGGCTGATATGTTATTATATTCTTAGTTTATCTCGGCTGTAAGAACTCACCGGCAAACATGTTATATGATGGATGTGGCGATCTAGGCACTTTAGCAGAAAACCTAGTGAGAGTCTTATGGTCTCCCAATTGAGGAAGACTCTTTGAGAACTCGAGGCATTATGTGGATTTAACCTGCTCTTGAATATAAGTATTGTCCTTCATTTATTTAATCTAATTTTATGTATGTTTTATTTGCTTATATGTGATATGCCATGTGTCTAGTCAATATGTGCAAAATAGACTTTATGAAACTCTTAAAACAGACCTATACTTATAGAGAAACTTGGATTGTACATGTCTAATATTACACACATTATTATACTCCTTGTGACCAATTATGTGTTATTTACGAAACCGGGGTTTTTGGATAAATTAATATGGACATTAAACTATCAAATGTGATTTCTTGTGAAGCTTTTAGTTTTTATGTGCGCAATATGGGGTTGAATTGATCTTTAATATTCTCTCGCCCCACTACATGCTTCGTCATATGAGGGAATTATCAGAATTACTTGTGTCTTCGGATCAAGTAGGAGTACAATATAGGGTTTGATCAATTTGTAATCCCACCATATTGGAAACTATAAAACAAATGTTAACAAAAGAGGTTTCTTAACATACCATAACATTATTAGTCAATTGGAAGTACGGCTCACCCATTGTTGGACAAGCTACAAGAGAAGTTTAAGGCGGGTGGAAGTTAGGTTCCCCAAAAGAAGTCAGGTTTTTAAATAAGGACTTCGCACTTGACCGTTCTTCCCCTTCTTGTGCGTCTAAAATGGAAGCACCGAGACAATGACCAAAATGATGTCTATACTAAAAAGGTTAACAAAATGTTTTCTTAACTTTGTGCTATAAGTTGTTTTGCATGCTTCTTGTACACGTTTCTTGTCACATATTTTGTAAAATTTATGTGTATACCTCTATGTGAAATTTTGTAGTCTATGCTAGCCAAATGAAGAACACGTGTATTTGGATTGACTTCGCAGTCAGACCTTAAGCCTTTCCCAACCCATTGGCTAATTTTTCCATTGGTCAGACCTTTGTCAATTTTCGCACGTTCTCTTTTGGTCGACTTAAATCGAGTTACCTGGTCAGACCTCGGACCCGAGGCATAAGATGAGACAAAACATGTACATGACCTTACTATATGAGTTACTAAAGTCATGTGTCTCATAAATCTAAGAGTTGCATTAACAATGCAATTAACGCTCGTCGCTTACCTCTTGCCCTACTTGGTTACACACTGGTCAGACCTCTTGTAATAAGTGAGAGATCAAGTTGGATCTTAGTCTTATTTGTAATTAATTGGGTAGTTAATTCTATTAAGAATTTAATTATTGAAAATACTACATTGAACTTTTTATGTTCTTATTAATTGTGTTATTGCAACATAATTCGTAAACGGACGTTTATTTTCTCATAGAATACAAACATAGTCTCTTTTCCTGGTTAGAAAGAGTGAGACTTACTCCTATCTCTTCTCATTGATTGACAAGAATTAGATGGGGTTATAATTGAAGTTTTTCCTCAATTATATTTAAACTCACTTTCAATCTTTCATTTCCCTTTTCCGGTTTTGAAATATTTGAAAGATAAAATATTTGTGTGACTAGAGAACATTGTGTCTATAGCTACCAAATAAAGACATTTTGCACTTGTCACGATGTATGAGTTTAAACCGCAATGAGTAAAGAAAATTGCTAGCAGGTCTCCTAGGTAAATTTTCTTGGACTCGTTTCATTCCTTATAGTGCTAAACACCCTTGTGGTTAGACAAACAGATTAAGGAGGAAATGCATGCTAAATATTCAAGCTAATGAATACATGATGGCTAGTCTCTCATCTACATAAGTAGAACTTCATATACTTTGTACAATACCTAAGTACATTGCTACTTGTAGGCATTCTAAGAGAGTAGGAAAGTAAATTAATCGCTAATTGCTTTCTACTAGTGATGTAACACTTACAATGTTGACAAATCCAGTGGGAACTTTGCATTTTATAACTGAAATGACATTCATGTGAGGTTGTCATTTTCAGTGGGAGCTACAGGATTCAATTCCTTGTTAGTTACCCATATTATTTCTAAGCTTACTTTGAAATAATTACTTTTCGAATATGAACAACCATCTTTTAAGGAAAATTGCATTTTATTTTATAAGATAACATGTTGCCTTTCTGATTTTGCTTTCCGAAACGTTATCTATAGAATAATAATCCACAATTCCTTATTCAACATTATGGTTTGAAATCTTCTTGTAATATCTATGACACAATCATATTGTTATCGAGTGTTTGTTGTATTGTTGTCCCGTACACAAGTGGGAGAAATCCTAAGTGTGTGCAAGGAACAACATATAACAATATGATTAATTGGTTTCTCTTGACCGCAAGGTAAGAAAACTAATAAATCTACTAGGACTTAAACACACTAGATGTTTGTTGCCCTATTACATTTAAAAGTCAAGATATAACATAAAGATAATTCAACTTATTGACTATATGATTTAGTTAAAATAATTATGGTTAATTATATAATCATGATTATGAAGTATGAAATTAACTTGAAATTACCATTGAACTCAAGAGTTTGCGTTCATAATTACTTTAGTTAGAATAATTATGTTCTTGTTAAGACATAATTATAAAGTCCTTGAATTTATCAATGACTGATAACATAAAGTAAGTAGTAAATTGTTGTGTCTTCTTGTTAACACATTAACATGATGTCCTTGAATTATTTGGAGACTTGTAACGTATAACTTGACATGTTCTGTTTTCTTGAAACACATGAACATAGAGTTAACATAAGGTCCTTGAATTATTCAAAGACATATAATGTATTTGACATGTTTTGTTTTCTTGTAAACACATGATCAAAGAATTCTTGAACTGTTATGTCTTCTTGTGAACACATGAACATGGAGTTAATGTACTTATTCAAGAAATTATACATTATAGCATGCACTTGGTTGTTAAATATTGTGTATTCAATTTGGCACGACCCAATTGACAAGTATTTGACCTAATGAGAATTAAGTTATCCTATGGAATTCTGATGTAGTCTCACAATTCCAATACTCATAGAATACCACACTATTATGGTATGTCAAACTATATTCGTATTGTTGAAACAAACAATATTCGTATTGTTTGATTTCTGATAACTATAATTGCTCTACCTCCAAAATCGATCAAGGTTAAGAAATTTGCGTGTGTCATGGATACACTCAATATAGTTCCAACCTAGAAGGTATTCAAGACATTATCCATTTATGGATTGGGATGAATCCCATTATGTCTTGATTAAAGTTCTGAAATTTGTTAATATCTTATGAAGCATATTATTAACAAGCTAGAGAGGAGAACTATAAAATGTATTTTGTATTTCCCAATTAAGAACAATTCATTGTTGCTTAAATACTTCGTATTTAGAGAAGTATCTCTTCTTACAAAAGTAAGCGGGAGTATCTATAAATCTTGGAAATAATCAAGAACAAAATACATAACCTTCTGAATTCACTTGTTGATGTCATACTAAGGTTTAGCATGAAAATGTCGAACCAAAGTATAATGTAACTCTCATTCATAAATCCGTAAGGATGCCTCATCAATGAAGTGATATTTTTATATCAATGCTGAGGAATATAAGTTAGTGGGTCATAATAAACCTCTTAACAAATAAGATGAATTATCACATCTTGGATCTGATAAATATCTTAGAACTATGAATGACAAGATGCAGTCCTTAAAAGACAATCAATGTTTTGAGATTGATTGATCTTTCACCAAACAGTAAAATGTGAGGTGAGAATGAGTTTCTTTTGAAGAAAGACTCATAAGGACAAAATTGTATACACATTAATGCCTGACGGATGACAAGAGTTTTTAATCTTACTCAAGCAATTGACTATGATTAAATCTTTCTTTTCTACACGCATTAATTATATAAAGATAACTAATTGTCATACAGGTTTTCTTGAATCTGACATATGGCGAATTAAGGATCATAACTCTTTCCTTAATGATTACCTTGCGAGGACGATGTGTAATCAAAAGGGTTATGAGTCTATATTTGTAATATGACAATTAAGTTTTATAACTCTTTTCTTTATGATTACCTTTTGCGAGGACGGTGTGTAATCAAAAGGTTATGAGTTTAAAATAATCTTTATAAAGTATACAAGATAAAAGAATCCAAGTGTGGATTGGATCATGCATCTAGGAGCTGAGATCTTAAGTTTAATTATGATAACTCCCGAGTACACCTGGCATCAAGTGGGAGCACTATGTTTTTCCTTAGGATTCATATGTTGTGTAATATATTGAAGGTATCATTCCATCTAAGCTAGATGTTAATCCTTGAGATTGGAATGAAACTTCACGGAATTTAGGGAATAAAACAAATGACTTTGGAATAAATGTTTAATGAAATAAACATATGCGGAAATTAAGTCCAACACAATGCAA
>BQNB010119559.1:0-10353 GCA_026074375.1 Tanacetum coccineum
TTACTTGTCAAAAATTAAGCCAGGTTAATTGTTTGCATTTTTTGTTTTGAATACTAGTAAATGAAACATGTTTATTAGTCTAAAGGATATGACCTGAAATTTGGTCATAACAACACACATATATATTAGGACCCATTTTTTGGTACTAAGATAAGTGTTTATGCACTACCATTTCATCATATGAAAGTATCTTTTAAAACTTATGAATGTGTCTCAAAACAGAATGGAAGGTTAAACATATAATAAAACACCATAAAGCATCCTATTAGGTGATATGTTAGGACGCTATTTTGATGTTATGAAACAACAAAACAATTTTATGAGACTAAAAAGTTAGTTTTATAATGGTGGTGTTTATTAGGACGCTCATAAGTGTCCTAAATATCTATTACAACCCTTACCTAAAGGACACTTTTATATTGGTCCTATTAGCTGAAAAGTCCTATAAACATATTTTACAGGACACTAACCGGCGTCCTAAAAACCACTTTTTCTTGTAGTGGGTGAAATGAACGTCATGGTGTGGAGATGGAGCGATTTTTAAAACTGATATGTATTTGGTACTCCAACGAGTCCTTTTATCAGATCCCTTTATCTATATTTAAAACTGATCTGAAGTTTTTTTTATATATTTATGGTTTATTATCTTTTAGTCCTCACACTTTAAAAGTGTGAAGATTTTTTTAAGAAACAATAATTTTTATTTTTCTTCACATATAAAAGTGTGAAGTTTTTTTTCAAGTAATAGGTTTTTAAGTTCTCACACTAAAAGATGTGAAGAAATAAAGTTTAAATTTTTTCACATTTTAGAGTGTGAAGACATAACTTATTAGCGTGAACAGTGTTTACGCACTTATAAGTGTGAATATCGTAAAATAAAAGTTCACGGTTTATAAAGTGTGAAGAAAAAAGTGTGAACGAATGCCCAATTTGTTGTAGTATTATTGTTCTTTTTACATATAATGCATGAACACTTTAATTTTCTTTTCAATTGTTGTGCTTAAGATATTTGTTGGTATTCGTTATTGATTTACATACAATTAGATTTCATCAAGTAATATTATGAAGCGACCCCGCCCATCGGGCGGGTTATGAAGCTAATTTTTTATATAGAAATAGCGTACGTGTAAAGACGATAAAAACCTTTTTTATTAGAAGTAACATGGGTTGTCACTTTAGCTACTTCTGCACTTTTTATCACCACGTTATATTTACTCCATAGTCCATAATTAGGAACATCATAACATGATCTAAGATTACGTGTTCACTATGACTCATCTCATTTAGATTCACTAATAAAGTAATAATAGAAAATGTCAAGTGTATGCCACATTTTTTCAAACCTTGAGAAATATTGAAATGTTAATATTAATGTCCACAAATATGTATCTTTTATACATACTGTATTACGGAGTATAATATAAGTATGACAACAACTACACGTTTTGAATCACTATCATAAATTCGAAACATACAACTTTGTATCACTCCACTGTTATAAATTCAAAACTTACATAATTAAAAATACTGCGATATTTTAGTATCACTAGAATAAATGTCAATAAAGATGTAGCATGATATTGTCTTATCATCGTATAAAGGTATTGGATGATGATATAGATAATGGCTAACATTTACAAAGATAAATCCCTTGTCATACAGAAAAAGAAGAAAATTGAAAAAGAAATTGCATTATACGTCAAACAAAATACTTTTCTTTTTCCTTCAAAGAATGTGATTTATTGTTAATAACAAAAAAGAAAAGATTGATTTAAATCAATCACCAACATACTAAAGTCTAAAGATGCGTAATCATAGACTCATAGCCACCAGATATTTTTGTTATTCCAAATGATGAACGTGTACACAGAATGATTTTTACATTTCTACACCTGGCCCCAAAAAAGTATAAAAAAGTACGAAAAAAGAACAAAACATATCGTGACACATCCTTTCCAAGAAAACCTCAAGGTTTCGTATTTGTCTACCTCGTGTATTGGAGTAAAGAGACAGATTTACACTCCTCACACTCCTCAGAATAGTTAACAAAACGAATAAGATGATCACATGCATGGCACTTATATTTTAGTATGCGTTGTCATGTTACTTGAATAAAACACGTAATTTTTTTTATTGATGTTAACTAATAAATATTAATCTAGAACGATAAATATTTTCAACCGAACATAACTAAGCATATGATACAAAATGATATTAGCCATTACACAGGTATTAGTTGATGTTTTGTAACGTTTATAAATCCGGTTAGAGCATTCACAATGGTGGTTTATAAATAGGTCTAAAACTTTTTGAAGAGGTCTAAGAAATTTTGCTTCATAATGAGAAACCATTTCATGCTTAGGTACATGAAAAGGTCTAGAATTATAAAGAGGCCCAATAAATATTTATCATTATTTTTTTATTTTTTTATTTTTTTATATGCTAAATAGTTAATGATATTTAAATGGTGATTATGGAATTTCTAAAACTATAAATCTCAAAAAGCTTTATCCATAGTGGGAATAAGTTCATAATATGAAATGTTTTATGAATTAAGAACATTAGATAATGTGACACTTTTACAAACTTTTGAGTAAACTGCAAAAATCATCCCTTTAGTTTGTACTTTTTGGCACTAATCATCCCTAACCGATACTATTGGCAATAATCATCCCTGAGCGCTGAAATGTTCGGCAAAAATCATCCCTCACCACGAATTATGGAGGGTAATTATGTCATTTAAAACACACAGGGATGATTTTTGCCAAAATATGTTTAAACCAAGAGATGATTTTTGCAGTTTTACAAAAAAAAACTAATATTCACAATTATAATTATTTTTTACTTTTTTTTAATTTAACCATCACTTCATTATAATAATAATAGAATTTACAACAAATTATAGGGGAGCGGAGATACTATTTAGGCCTTCACTCTTTTGCGTCAAAGACGATATTATTATTATTTTTATTATTATTATTATTATTTTATTTTATTTTATAAAACATCACTTCATTATTAATTATATTATTATTATTATTATTATTATTTAATTATATTATATTTAATTGTAATTTACTTATTTTATTATTATTATTATTTATTATAAATTACTTTATTAGAAATTTATGGGATTTATAAAAAATTATTGGGAAACCGAGATATTATCTAGGCTCCCACTCCTTGATGTGTGTGTTTATCTGACTGGGACTTTCGCCTTTGACACAAACCATGATGGCTGATTGATGCGGCACAACGTAAACGTGTGAAGGCGGAACAAAATCAGCCATCCTGGTTTGTGTCAAAGGCGAAAGTCTCAGTCAGATAAACACACACATCAAGGAGTGGGGGCCTAGATAATACTCCCTCCGTCCCAAAATTATTGTCCCCTGACAAAAAACACACAGTTTAAGAAAAATGCATTTATTACTGCTTTCTCTTTCTTATTTTTTGACCGAATGACAGTTTTACCCTTAGCTAATTAATTAAAGTCTTCTTTACAGTTTGTAATAATAATTTCAAACAAGGGTAATATAGTATCTGTGTTACCGTTTAGGCGTCCCCTTATTTTCTGTCTCCAAGCCTTGTTCAGCTTGTTCAAGGGTTTTTATTGAGGATATTTATGGGGATCATGCTATATCATGTGCTGGGATTATCGGGATTAAGCACCGTCACAATATGGTTCGTGACACCCTTGTCGACATCTGTTTTCGATCGGGTATTTCAGCTGGTAAGGAAGTTGATATCGGACTGGATGGGGGACATGACAAAAAATTACGTCCAGCAGATATGCTTCTTTACTCGTGGGATGGAGGTCTTGATGTGTGTGTGGATCTGACTGGATCTTCTCCCTTGACACAAACAGGGATGTCTGATTTTGCTCCTGGGCGGGCGGTGACTGATGCTGCACAGCGCAAACGGGGTAAGTATATGACTAAATGTGCGGATATTGGATACGGATTTCTCCCTTTCTCATTTTCTTCTTTTGGGGAACTCGAGAAAGATGCGGTGACTTTACTGAAGCGGGTCCGGAATTTTTCCATGGCTCAGATATTGGGGCCCGCGCTGCTAGTCATATTTTTTATATAGGAATGGATTTTCTATTGCTAAGGAGATAGTGCTCAGATTAGTTTCTCGGGCTTCATTCCACTGTATTGTATTCTCTTTATTCTAATGAAGTGATGTTTATAAATAATAATAATAATAATAAAATAAGTAAATTACAATTAAATATAATAGAATTAAATAAATATAATAATAATAATAATAATAATAATAATAATAATAATAATAATAATAATATCGCCTTTGACGCAAAAGTGTGAAGGCTAAATAGTATCTCCACTCCCCTCTAATTTGTTGTAAATTCTATTATTATAATGAAGTGATGATTTAATTAAAAAAAAGTAAAAAATAATTATAATTGTGAATATTAGTTTTTTTTTTGTAACTGCAAAAATCATCCCTTGGTTTAAACATATTTTGGCAAAAATCATCCCTGTGCGTTTTAAATGACATAATTACCCTCCATAATTCGTGGTGAGGGATGATTTTTGCCGAACTTTTCAGCGCTCAGAGATGATTATTGCCAATAGTATCGGTTAGGGATGATTAGTGTCAAAAAGTTCAAACCACATGGATGATTTTTGCAGTTTACTCTAAATTATATTTGTTTTATAAATTTATTAATAAAATTGATTAAAAAATATTATTTAATAATAAAAAAAGTTATATATGTGTGAGAGAGAAAGAGTGAGATAGTGATGTAAATGTGTGAGAGAGAAAACATAGCATATACCTTTACTTTTACTTTTGGTGGGCCCTCTCACTATTCAAAAGCCAAACCCACGTAACAAACAACAATTTTTACCATCAATCTCAAATCCAAATTCAAAACCCACCAACCAAACGGGCCCTTAATCTGTGGCGATGTCATTAGTCGTGCTTTTTCAAGGCAAAGGATTTGTGATGCATTAATTAGGCTTTATACAACGACATGGTATTATGATATGAGTACGACGTCTGCAATTTTTCATAATAGTCAAAGTATATGCATGCGTATACATGAAATTTATTTACTGTCACAAAATCGTGTTATTGAACATTTGATGACTAAATCGACCAAGTTCAAAGCCAATTTTCACGAAAATGAGAATTCGTCTTGCAATGTAAAATTAAAAAAGTTGTGTGTTGATACATGACCTAAATATGAATTAATACGCTGGTGTTTAAATCTCGTTCAAACATTATTTATATTGTGGTGGAAATGGAAGTTAGCTCTTCATTTCAAATCTTGGTGCTGCTCGGCCAGGATGGGCGATAAAGTAGTAAGTGCTTTTATATATTATTATTATAGGAGAATGTTAGAACATAGAAAGTTTTTAAATAAATTATCAATATCATGATGGGTCATGTAAACTTGTGAATATATAAAAGAGAATTAAAAAAAGTGAATTTGAAAAGAGATAATACCACTATTATAGGATAGTGGCAATTCCATTTATATACAAAACAAATACTATTGCTTAATTCTTATATTTCCTCATACATGCTTTAAAGCATTGTACATGATGCATTGAAAAACTTGTCATCTTGGGTAAATATGGAATTATGAAGTTTGTTTTTGGTATATATGGAATTTTTCTTATATAGGATAGAGGTTATTTCATATATACCCAAAACAAGATATTATTTTGTGAAGTTTTTGTGTGAATTCTTTTGTAGTTCTAGCATTTTTATTATTAAATGTGAAATGTTCAAGTTTTAGATCATTTGTGGAATCAATTTGTAGTTTACGCTACTATGTATTCTTTTTAGGGACAAAATTCAACCTGATTTAATTCATTTATTAGTAGTTTTAGACTACTAAATTCATATAATCACAAACAATAGATAGAACACATCAATTTAAACAAAGTGATTATAAACTTTAGGTAAATATGTCGACCAAGTTCAATGAGTTTTCTGATTAGGATATACAGACTTCATATCTTCATAAGAATTAGGGAGGTGAGCAGAAGAAACCGAAAAAACGAAACCGAACTGAAAATAACCGACGAAACTAGAAAACGGGATAAGTTCGGTTTTTAGTTTTTCAAAAAACCGAAAAATTTCGCGTTCGGTTTCGGTTTCGGTTTTTGTTCAAAAACGAACCGTAAAAACGAAACCGAACCAACAGTATTATTAATTTAATATATAATTAATATATATAATATATAAATGATAACTATAAAATTTAAATTTATATTTATTTTATGGATGAAATTATTATAATATGTAATGATCTAAAATGTTTTATATATTTATTCAGTCGTGGACGTGTGTTACTTGACATATGTCGTTAACAATGACATTAAATCATACTATGTGTATTTTCACATGCATGTGTGTGTCATCATTTATTGTGTATAATTGTAAAAATTTGTGAAACATTATTTGGTCAATATTGACAAAAAAAATTAAAAAAAATAACCAACATGTTCGACGTAAAACAAGTTTTATTAATATAAAATTAACAAAAACCAAATTTAACGGTTTGAAAAACCGAAAAAAAACGAAAATCCGAAACCGCAAACAAACCGAGAAACGCAACGCCAACAACCTGGAGCGGTTTAGGGTTTTTGGTTTTATAATTACGAATTATTTCGGTTCGATTTCGGTCTTTAGCAAAAAAACGAACCAAACCGAACCGTGCACACACCCTCAATAAGAATCATTGAATTTTTCAAAATTATTTATGAATGGTTGGTAAAATATGCAGGTTGTCTTATTTTTTCTAAATTGAGTGCAAGATCCTTATTTGAAGTTTTGGTGCAGGTTTGGTCCCTTTGACCAAAAGTTAAATGACTAAAATAACCTCCTTTTAGTTGCATGTTTGGTCCCTGTGAACAAAGGGGATTTTTTAGTAATGTAACTTGGGTCAGGGACCATCATGCAACCAAAACTTTAAAATATAAGACCTTTACTGCAATTTTAAAAAGATAAATTTGGCCAAAATTCATAGGACCAAATATGCAATTTACTTTTATTTTTCTTGTAAAAATACTTCAAAGGCTATACTTAAATTATCCATATATGTATTATTATGTTAGAGAGCACGGTGTCATAACGTCCCAAGCGGCTTTATGCCTACGTGGCAACGACGTTGGTGGCGTTATGATACCGCCAGTTGAATGGCGCGTGAATGTGGAGCCACCAACGCGCGTTGGTGCAAGATTTAAAGAAAATCAATTCAGCCCCCCAACGTATAGCAACGACTAGTTTTCAATTTTTCAATTTTTTTTTTCAATACCCACCTTATATATATTACACCCCAACTCAACAATTTTTCACATACAAAAACACAAACACTCTCTACACAAAATGAATACATTTTTCGTGACCAATGACGATGATGAAGAACGTCGTCCCGACTCTTTCGAGGTCGATGATGAAACCGACGTTTACTTTCTTGAGCAAGCGTATGCGTATCACGAACATTTACAACAAGAAGAAAACCGTCCACGACTTACCCGTAACTCGATCCATCGTGACTGAGAGGGGGCCGAATAACGATTGATGGGCGATTATTTTGATGATTATTGTAAGTATCATTTATACTATTTTCGAAGGAGATACCGTATAAGCCGAACACTATTTCTAAAAATTGTCAAAGGTATTAGCACTTATACGACCGACCCTCTTCCAAAGCATTTTCAATTCTATAGAGTCCGACCTGATGCTACGGGTCGAATGAGCCTTAGTGTTATTATGAAATGCACAGCCGTCGTACGCCAATTGGCATACAGCAACACACCCGGTGCGTTTGATGAATATTTGCAAATGAGTGAGCATACTGCACGTGATTGTCTGTTTCTTTTTAATAAGTGCATTATTGATTTGTACATGTCAAATTATTTAAGAAAGCCAACGTTGGAAGACGTTGAAAAATATATACTCAACATGTGGATGCTCACGGTTTTCCGGGAATGCTTGAAAGCATTGATTGTATGCACTGGGAATGGAAAAATTGTCAAGTATCATGGCAGGGATAATACGGTAGAAGAGATAAAAAAATACCCAACTATAATTCTTGAAGCTGTGGCTTCGCATGATTTGTGGATTTGGCATGCGTTTTTTGGGGTAGCCGGTGCAAATAACGATATTAATTTTTTAGATAATTCTCTGTTATTTGATGACAAAGCCCAGTTGCTCCGTTTGTGGTAAATGGTGTCGGGTTTGAAAAAGGGTATTACTTAGCCGATTGAATTTACCCACAATGGGCGACTTTCGTCAAATCATTAACGGTTGCAAATGATGTGAAACATAGTTACTTTAAAAAGCGTCAAGAAAGTGCACGAAAGGATGTCGAACGTGCTTTTGGTGTTCTCCAAGAACGTTGAGGAATAATTGCACAACTTGCACATCAATACCATGTGAACAACATATGTCGAATCATGTATTCTTGCATCATAATGCATAACATGGTTTTAGAAGATCAATAGATGGCGGTTACTGACTGGAACGATGTGTATGCTAATCCGTCAAGAAATATGCGACGTACATGGGTTGAAAGATGTGAAACGCAACGTCGAAAAGTAAAAGAATTACGGGACCGAGAAACGCATATTAGTCTTCAACAAAACCTTATGGAGCATATTTGGCAAGAAGTTGAAGATGAAGATGAAGACTTTTAGTTGTCGGGGCGTATGTTTTCTAATTTATGTATGTTTTTTAAGTATTATAATGTGTAATATTATTTTATGAATGAAATATTTTAGTTTGTTTAAGGGGTGTTATGAAAAAAATAAATGAGGGTCCCAAAAAGGTGTTGTTATAGGGTATAGATGTATTTTGGTGTGTTGGTGTTGAAATGTTAAAGCTGATGTGACGTTGAAGTGGCTGCACTTTTTCGATGTTAGCGTGTTATGATACCTAGCTCTCTTATATTCTTGATAAACTCAACAGTTCCATCAATATCTTTGTTAAATTGATAATTACATCAATATTATTTCAAAACATCATAATTTTTACTTATATTCAAAAATCAACTTAAATTAGATAAAAAATGACTTTAGTAAACATAAATATTAATTAAAATGCAATAAAACCTTTTTACCCTTCATATTTATCATCTTCTTTGTCTTTTGAATCACCTATTTCTCTCGACTGATATCTCCAAATATGTTAAATACCATTGATTTGTGTTTAATTATCATCTTCAGAACCCAAAAATGTTGATTGCATATAGAATTGAAAACTATATTCTTAAGGAGTTATTGTAGTTGTTAAAAAACAAGTTTTGAAAACTATGAGTTTTGTCATTGTGATTTTTCTTTGTTCGGATATTTTCTGTTGGGCTACTGTTATACACATGCATTTATACCATCTTTCTTGAAGTAGTTGTACATATGATAGTATATAGTATATAATACTATATAAGTGGATGTATACACTATACACAAAGAGTTGATACTGCAAATATGAGGCAAGAAGATAGGCACTCATTATAAGTGACGCACTAAAGAGTAAAGACACTTTAAGAAAGTCATTATAGTGGTTCATAAGAAAACGCCAAAGTATTGACTACACAAACTCTGCCCAATAGGGCTAAAGAGTGCAGACTCTTGTTTATCCGAGCCAGGCCGACATCAAAATGATTCCACAAACTTACAACAAATATAGAAACCTGAAAGTGTTGATGGGGTGTCGATCAGCAGTTCCTCTAAAATCGCAGCTTATTGAGACCAGGCTGAAGATTTGTTAGTGTGCTTGTATCACTTTCATAACCATCTGCAGTTTTGCTTTCATTTAGCTTGTCGCACAGTGACATCTTCACCGACTGGAAAATATTAAGCACCTGACGTTGCTCCTACTTCCAGTTTACCAGTTCATTCCAAGCGATAAAAAGTCAGTTCCTTTCAGTACTTAGTTATCTCTGCGCAGTTTCCTCTATTTGTAGTGTGTTCTCATTACATAATCAGTAAAACTCCGTCACTTTGCGACTAACATATGTGATTCACCAGTTAACAAAATCTTGAAAACACGGTGATAAAACAAATTTTTTCAGTGAGAAGGAATCTTTTTGAGTAATCCTTATTAAAACCAGTAAAAAATAAGGGATTTGAGTACCTTAAATTTGCTCTGCGAGAATAAAGTGTAGCCAAAGAAGAAAGAAGAGGATGTGAAGGGAGGTGAGTTGTTAAATTTGAGTACCTTTTTGAGTGATCCTTATTACAGCTTAAGAAGAAAGAAGATGATGTGAAGGGAGGTGAGTTGTGTTGGGTTTTACAATCTAATTAACCATATTAATTAACACGAGTACGCAGTGGAATAAAAGAATCACATGTAGAATACAATAATTAACAAGATAGA
>BQNB010119560.1:1023-20793 GCA_026074375.1 Tanacetum coccineum
GAATGACTTGTCGATAGTGTATTTTCTTGACTTAATTCTGGGATCTAACGAGACAAAATCACAATGAAATGAAGATCTAATGTGATTAACAAAAAGACCAGCAGGAGGATCTAGGTTACGGATATGGCTGCGTTTAAGGGTGAAATCAAAGGATGTGAGAAATGTTAGCCATTGTTTTAAAACACATGTAAAGAGATGGATACAAAGAATAGGTAATCGGATTAAGATTCCAGTTAAAAGGTCATCGTTAGTAAGGACTTTATGTGGTCGTGCACAGGTTTCTCGAAAATGTGTATGCGCTCTTCTGACATCATCTCCAATATGTAGTAAACTTTTGATGAAGTGAATCTTTGTTGAAGAGTTAATATTGTTGGTCGTGGATGACTTAATTTATTGGTACTGTAATATGTTTGACTACATTTACCGTTAAATAAGAAAACCAAGATGAGTAGATGAAAAGCTAATTTTGTAATAGTACTTTTTATGTTCCCGCAGCTTATTGATTTTTGTTCGGGCCGTCGGGGAAGTAACAGTTAAAGGCATTTCAGGTTACTATTACATGTTTATTAATGTACAGTGTATGGATATATATTTGTTTACAAAATTACTTAAAACTTACCACGTTTGGGTTGGTCCTGTGAGGATTTCTTTATCTGGTCTCCCGCTAGAAATTATATTTATCATTATTTATGCTGTTAATTCTTATTTTATATTACAGGTTCGGTCCATGTGCAGGTTTCTTTTATCTACGATTTAATTACTTTAATGCGTTTATGGTTGTGTCTATCATGAGTATAGTGTGTATTTTGTGTGAGTATATTATGTTTGATAAATAGGATTAGTCAAATACATTGAAATTTTTAAACTTATTATAACAAAGTAAAGGAGAGGCTTTGGATAGTCCCCAAATACCTTAGTGAGCCATTGTATCAACAATTTAAAATAAACATTCTATAAGGAAGGATAATCAAACACTAGCAGATGACGGAATGAATTCAAAAAACTTATAGTCAAGTTTTTTATATCCCACATCATACATTGCGTAAGGCGGAATGAAACCATAAAGGTAATCATCAGCAATTTCATTAGATCCTATATAATAAATATTCCGCAGAGTCTTTGATATTAGGTTGTATTGTACAACCTTTGCAGACAAGTTGATCATTAACAAAGAATCCTCTTCCCTTACTCCCAAAAAATGCTCCAAACTATGGACCAAATTGACCATCCTTCAGGAAGTAGATTCATAAAATCATCAGTATTAACAATGTACTTAATCGACTACATAGAACACCCTTTCCTCATATTGTAGATAGTAAACTCGCTAGAGACAATACAATCTCTACGAACAAGAACCAAACACCCAAGCGACTCGAACAATTTCCTTTCCAGATGCAACATATGATGTATTCGTATGCTTATTATCATTGGAAGCATGGTTGTTATAATTGGTTGCTCATGGTCTTAAGGGATTTGTATGGTTGTTATAATTGGATACTCATGGTCTTCAATATTTAACTTGTAATGCGTAAGCTACCAATTCTTAGTTTCTAGCCAATGTAAGGCATCATTCCAATAGATTGCACTATCAAAATGTATAAAAAATTAGTACGTAAATCTTTCCCTGCACAGGGTCCAATTGATGGTCTCTGAAGAGTAAATTTGTATAACAATCTCACAAGAGTTTCTTCCAGCATGCAGCACTTTGTAGTCAGGTGATTTTGTGGGGTCAAATGCCAATCTCAATCCAGCACATCCATAAAAATTTGAATCATCATGTGCGTAATCTGTTTCCAGAATCATTTTAACCAGATTAGTGGATGGATTATACACGTAATAAAAACGAGTCCCCCCAACCGGTACATAGAAGCAAACCATTGCAAGACTGCAAGATGTTAACATTATCAACTACCTCAGTGTAGCCAAGAGTAAATGACTTGTCGCTAGTGTATTTTCTTGACTTACTCTTGGTATCTAACGAGACAAAACATAATGGAATGAAGATGTAATGTGATTAACAAAAAGACCAGCAGGAGGATCTATGTTTTGGATCTGGCTGTCGTTACGGGTGAAATCAAGGGATGTAAGAATTCTTAGCCATTGTTTTGATACGGTTGTAAAAAAGATGAATATAGAGAATAGGCAATCGAATTAAGATTTGAGTTAAAAGATCGTCGTTAGTAAGGACATTATGTTGTGGTGCATAGGTTCTACGAGCATGTGTGCTTTGCTTATGTGACATCATCTTCAATATCTAATGACCTTTTGATGAAGTGAATTTGTGCAAAAGAGTTAATATTGTTGGTTGTGGATGACTTAATTTATAGTTGCTGTAGTATGTTTGACTACATTTACCCTTAAATAACAAAACCAAGATGAGTAGATGAGAAGCTAAACCCAAGTTGTGAGGGATGAATTTTGCAATCAAACTTTATATTTTCCTGCATTAAATGCCACACATCGAGTTGTGTCAGAATCAGAGAAAACACACTGTAAGTCAGTAAACGTTTGGCTTTGCCTTGGATTAGGCGTCAACTGTAATTACTTTGATATACCCCTAAGATTGTTGTGTTGTGTTTGATGGATTTTATTACATTGATATTTGGGTAAATTACACAGCTCGTCCCAGTAGGTAGGGCCGATTGCTTTATCTGATTTTACTCAATGTACACGTGTAATGTATTTATCGTGTAATCTTGTTACAGCGTTGGTCCCTCCGTGTTTTGCTTTTTCCAATTTTGCTATTTAAGGGGTCAAACCCCCCAGTCATTTGCATACCCAAAAACCCACTGAAGTTAATCACACACTCAACATTCACTTCAAAAAAATGGCTTCTTTTCCATGTCTAGAGGAATCGCTGTGGCTGCTAATTCTAGGTCTTTATTTGATAAAATGATGCTATACTTTGAAAGGGAAACGTTGATTGATTTTGACTTTGCAGCCGATCTACACAACTTGTGGGTGCAGTTTACAGACCAAACAAATGATAGAAAGTTGTTTATAAGTGAACTTGATGGATTACCTCCATCAGTGATGTCTTACAATTGCTGTCAGTTTCTGCGCCAAGTTCAAGATAATGATTTCATCAAATTGTTAGAGCTGAGGAAGATGATCGCTGAGACTTATCACGAAGTGCATAAAAAGCTTGATTTTTTTTTCTGTTATGAAAAATATGTAATTGGGTTGTTCATGTGTTGGTTAAGTTGTGATTTCGTTGAAGATTGTTGGTTTAGATGTGAGTTAGGGTCGGGTCAATAGAGTCATGGTAGTTATCTTGTTTTTGCTATTGTGTTGTTTTTTTACAAGTCAGTTTTATGTAAAACTTTGTTTTGGTTCCATAATAGTGTGATGTTTAATTATTGATTTGGTTCCTTAACCTTTTTTGGTTATTGATTATTTGCTCTTATACAACTTGGGGACCATATCTGCCACAGTAAATTTGTTTTCCCGCCTAATTTTATCAACAAAACAACAAGTAACATGCAGACTAATTTCAAGGCATATATACATTACGAGGCGGAAATTTTAGTGCATACAATCCCAAAGTTTAGTGCATAGAATCCCAGTACATACAACTATACAATAACGTGTTTGACCTCTTGTGTTGGTACCCCTAGTACTTGAAGCAATTTCTGGATGTGGGTAGACGATCTGAAGTGGTAAAGAATTGGATGTTTTTTTATTAACCTTTCACATTTACAGTTCTCAAAGAATTGAACCTTTTTTGCCAAATGACTTTTGGTTGATTAATATAAGAATTTTTTAATTATAGCAAATTTGGTCCCTGATGTTTCGTATGTCAGCGGTTGGACTAAAAGTACCCCGACGTTAAAGGCAATTCACACGTGGACCATTGGTGTAAAAGTGGGATCCACACGTGGATCATAAAATTGTATGTTACACCGTTGGTCCCTAAAGGTTTTATTTGTCTAATCAAATTCCCGCCTTCCACGTGTCTTTCAAAGGATGATTTCTTTAGGGACTAAGCGTGTAATAATAGTGTAATTTAATGAACATAGCATAGAAGCTTATGAATGTCAGTCATTGAGCCATCATATATGTGATATCTAATTATTAGATTAACTATGGAACCACTAACATGAGTTGGTTTTTTGCTATTTAAGTGTAGTTTACCCGAATCATTTTCAAATATTAAACAACCTAACATACCCAACAACACCACCAAACAAATGGCCTTCCCACGTCTAAAAGAACTAACAATTTAACTGACGCAATGTCAGTCTATATTGAAAGGAAGATAAATGATGATCTCTATTTTGAAGCTGGATTAAGTCATCTCTGGGAGATCTTGTACAGTAAGGTCAATGAACACAGACTTTTGAAAGCCAAGCTTAATGTGTTTGGTGGTCCGTTAGCATTGCAATGTGCTGAGTTTTTTTACGCAGTTGTCCCAAACTATAACAACCCGTAATTTTCTAGTATTTTCATCAATGTAATATCTACTTACTATATTAAGTATAACCTTTTTCACGAGAATATTTTTCTTTTTTATTCCATTTCATTATGTAACCTAGTTAACATTTCTAAAGTAAATGAGCTCACGCAACCTACCAATGCCAACTATATCTATGTTTATATCATGTAAACATCCTAATATGTAAAGTCTATATCCTAATATCATTTTTGAAATTGAAATTTCCTCAGATTAAGAGGCCAAATCACATCGCAAATCTTCAACAAATCTACACCCTAACCAAGGTTATAACAACCTGCGATTTTCATCAATGTAAATATCCATCTATTAAATTAGATGCACTGTAATATCCATCTATTATATATATATACCACCTTTTTACAGGGAAATTTTTGATTTATCTCATTATGCAACGTAACTTGCATCTCTAAAGTAAACGAGCTCACGCAACCTCTATCAATGCCATCTCTATCTATGTTTATATCATGTAAACATCCTAATATGTCAAGTCTATATCTTAATATCATTTTTACCAAGTACATTATCCATTTAATGTACTTTTTAAAATGTTATATTAAAACAAGCATTAAACGTTAACGTTTATATCAAAACCTTAATTATATGTAATGTATACATATAAAATGAATGTACAAGCCTTTAAAGCATATGTACAAGTATCATAGCACAACATTTGAATATCGTTTCCCTCCTAAATCAACTTACAACTTTCTAAAGCTCAATGTACAAGTCAATAATGCAAGAAAGTCAAATTAGGCCATTTTCCCTCCTAAATGACTTTGGTTTCTTACCACCACTTTAGTACAAGATACAAGCACTTAATGCATGACTTTTAAACCTTAAACCTAAACCCTAATTCATCCTAAACCCTAATCAAAAACCCTAAACCCTAAAAACCAAACTCTAAACCCTAATTTCACTTTAACCTTAAAACTAAACCTTAAAACCGAATCCTAAACCTTAAACCTTAATCCTAAACACTAAACCATAATCCTAAAACTAATCCTAAACCTTAATCTATCCTAAACCATAACCATAACACCCTTTTTCTCGCATTTTTACAAGCAAGCACCCTATCACCTCTATGACATCACAATGACCTCACAAGCAGCCACCCAAGTAGCTTACAAGCACCTCCATTACCACCCTTAAGCTCCAAGGCTTCTAGAAACCCCTTGACACCCTTATGGCAGCCGTGACCACTCCACCACCTTCCACCTTGCCTAGCTATTTTTCTAGCTCACCATACTCATCACATAGCATCCCTTAGTCACCATATATAGCTCATAACCCTTAGCCATCAAGAAAACTTGGCCACCAAGGGTTTTCAACCCTATAAATAGCCGAATTCCACACCCCTTTCAAATCACACATCAAATTTCATCATATACAACAATGGAGTCTTAACTCAGACCAATAAGGATCAAGTGAAGTCCCTAAGCTCATAATAGAACCAAGAATCAAGAAAAAGGAGCCCTTGAAGTCGTTACTAGGCGTACGAACCCAAAAACCCCATTTCGACACATTTTAGCTCAAGTAAGCCTAAGATCTTGTTCCATAAGCTTATATTTTGTATTAGAATGTTCATAATACTCTTAATATCATATATAAACTCTTGTTTGAAGCTTTGAATCCTCAAACCCATGTGTTTTTGGTTAAAACCCTAAAAACGACCCGTTTTGATTTTCTAACTAACGAATCCTTTTTTTAAATTTTTGTTACGTTAGAACATTTTATTTTTGCTTATTCTAATAAGATATAACCTGAAAATGTCATTTGGAATCCTAAAATAAGCTTGCATGGCTTTTTGGACTTGTTTTTCAAATATTTCCATGCATAGGGGTATATATCTTAACTTTCTGAAATTTATACTAAAGGGGCTGAAAATGTCATTATTCTAAAGTTATAACTATAAGGACCTATTTTGCCAAGTTTCAAAGTTAAAAGTTTAAATTATATATACTGACTAAAGTTGTAAAAGTTTATAAACCAAGGGTATATATTGCCAATTTTGCAAACTTAAAAATATAAAATATAATATTTTTATACAAATTATAAAAATATATATTAATATTATTAAAACCTGACACATTTATCGTTATTAATCATAAATCGACGCATTATTTTGAAGAAACTTAAAATCTTATCGTATCACGTTACTAGGGAATTGCATATGAAGGGTTTCATTTGAGTTTTCGTTTTGACGAGTTTGCTGGGTTATACACTTTAAAGTGCCCTGGCTCCTCAAACGATACTACATGGCCTCTGGATTATGATAGCCCGAACAGCGATACAATATTTCCATAATTTAATAAATCAAATATATACGTTAAACTTTATGAAGTTTTGAAACATAAACTATCAAACTAAGACTTGACATATCACCCCAAGTTGCGTGACGAAGCCGTTACTTTCACTTGATATACTTTTGCCATCAATCAGATTTCCCTATACTGTTAAGGTGAGTTCATAGCCTCACTTTTAAATCTCTTTAATATTTCATAAACCCTTGAGGGGGATACATGCTACAAACCATGAATACAAGTGTTTTCTAAATGTATGATATCCTGATATGTTATTGCATCTGTTGTCTAAGTCCCTTTATGCCAAAAGACCCCCACCATCATGGACCATTAATCACTTGCGAGTGAACGCGAATATTGTGAATCGATCTATTGGGATTGACGAATCCTGTTTGTGTTAGCCGGATAGGTAACCAAACGCACTATATTTAAAACTCATAGGTATATGGCAATTACCTACATGGGGGCCATTATCTTTATATATTTCACTATTGATATATACACTAGTCAGTTTGAGTGCCATGAGCTTAGACGCAATAATACTGTTTTCCATCATAATTGTACTCATTGCAATTATTACACTTATAGGTGTATAACAACATAGCACACTCTTATAATGCCTTGTATTCACACTATTTATTATAAACCTATAAATTTCACTCAACCATTGTGTTGACCTTTTTAGCATGTTTATGTCAGGTAAATGAACATCTTATGGCACGAAGTGGCACGGACTTGAAGATGGGAATAACTGTTAAACATACAGAACTTTAAGTTTTTCATGTAATTTGAACTCTGTTTCTGTTTTCTTGGTTAACACGACCTTGATGTGTGCCTCTTTAACTTCTTGATTATGTTTTCTTTTGTTTTCAACTGAGCTTTCAAGTTTGTATACTTCAAACAAATGATCAATGTTGTTTCAGTTTGTAATTTACATATTGTGTTATTTCTTTTTTGAAAAATTTCTTTGTTAAGCTGCATTGCAATTTCATGAGAAATGCAAGGCTGCTCAAGTTTAGAATAACTTTTCGAAAGTGTGTCATATTCATCTTGTTCAATCATATTATGTCTTGTTTGATAAAGCCATTTCAAGTTTCAGACACTAGTGACACATTCAACAAAAATCATACACATACACACAAACAACATATTCTCATTACAGAAGCATTTCACACAATAATACATACATATCTTGAGAAATGTATTATGATCTAAGATTATCATTTTGAATGCAACTTGTTTCTGTTTGTATTGTTCAAAACTTGATTATCAAACGATACTGTTTCCACATATATGATCCA
This sequence comes from Tanacetum coccineum, assembly GCA_026074375.1. Classification (NCBI taxonomy): domain Eukaryota; kingdom Viridiplantae; phylum Streptophyta; class Magnoliopsida; order Asterales; family Asteraceae; genus Tanacetum; species Tanacetum coccineum. Next base: position 9,081 of record BQNB010119560.1, read on the forward strand.
TTTGATTAAAAACAGTTTGGACCACAGTTAATTTTCAATGCCTTCTATAAAATAATAAAACAAGAAAGAGTGTTACTTTAATAATACCCTAAATTTAGAAAAGCCCTAATTTCAAAATTAAGATTAACCAATTGACTCAAAACATAGAACTACAATAATTAAAGATCCATACATACCTTATTAGGTAATATGAAAACTCAAACGCAGTTTATTAGATTATTTTGTTGATATGGTTCTTTAGCGAGAAAATTGAGAGTATCGAGAGGAAATGGAAGAGAAGAATGTGTGAACCCTAGGATTATCCCCCTTTTAATAATTAAATGTTTAAAAAAAATACACGTCACGAGCCACTTAGACACTCAACCGGTAAGTTAAGGTTAAAACATTATGGGTAACTTATGTAACCGGTTAACATAACATGAGTAACCTATTTGTAACAAAAAATACTTTACAACATAGGTGAACATTTGGTCAAACCTTAGTAACTTTTTTTGTGTATTAACCCTTTCTTTTTCTTAACCCACTCTACTAATTTTGACATTATGCCATGATCATATTGTTAAGGATTATTAAGTAAGAATATATCTTCAAAAAGGATACCATTAACTAAAAAATATATGTCATGGAAATAGTAAAGGATGTTGTGTACAAATCACTGGGCTATCGTGTCTAATCATCATAAATGTAATTAACAATGATTTACTATCGTAAGTAGGATATAATCGTATCAATGTGATTATGTTATACGTATAAGGTAATTAACAATTACCAAAAATATTGACGTAAAGAAAATGCACTATTTGTAAATCTTTTTTTTGAATGGCTAAGAAATTTTCATTAACAAAACTAGCAAGTAGCTAAAAAATACAATCACATAGAGATTGATACCAAAACGCAAAACTCAAAACACAAGCACCTAAATAAACTCTACTTGCGACAAATACCACCAACACAACCACAAAAGAAACATAACTAAATGACACATTTATGAGACATCCAAAAACATCTCAAACCACTAAAAAGAGTTAAAATACTCCTCTAAACCACCTTTGAAATCTACCAAATCTTAATGACAAACACAATCAAAATTGAACTTGCTCTATTCCGACTTCTCCAAACCTTAATCAAATGCAACCCCATGAAGATTTATTCCTGAAGAGTTATGTCTAAATCTTTTCCATGGATTTAATTAGAAGTGCACAATCTATTCATTTTGAACATTTAAATAGATTATAAGAGCTCATATAGTCCTAGATTGGCCTTCAAGCTCAACTTTATTTTAAAACATTAACCATTTTTATATTTTACTTGATAGTACGAGTCATATACTTTTAAAAAATATGGAAAGAAAATATTGGACCTAAACGATGACCTTAAGATTTCCATTGATGCTTTAGGTCTAAGACTTTAAAAAAAAGTATTGGAAAAAAAGTATTGGACCTAAAGCATCAATTGAAAGTCTAAAAGGTCAAGGTTTTAATAATGTTGAAGTTGGGCCAAGTATGAATATATTGAGCTCTTATAATCTATTTAAATGTTAAAATAGAAGAAAAAAATCTTCTAATTAAATCCATGGAATACAACGTGTTAAAGAATTACACATATTGGTTTGGGCTTCGATGGTATAGACATCATTCCATTATCACCATATTTGAATTCAAAATTGAAGAAACTTTATAGCTTCGAGTTATAGCTTTTTGAGCTTAGATCAAGACTTTTGAACCTAAAAGCACCATTTGACCTCTGTTTGGCGTTGAATGATTGCTGTTGGCCAAGTAACTATGGACCTATTATAATTGGGGTCTAAAAAAGTGTCCCCGCAAACACTTTGGTGAGGTGTGGCTCGAGTGTATAACTTGTTAGAATTAGAAAAACAAGCCTCCTTGAGTGGTTTTTGGAATACTTATAGTCTTTTGCCACTAAATCTGATTTTGATCATGATAATGGTTGCACCTTGATCGCCCATGTGGCCTGTAAGGGTCCATTCCAACTATTTTTGGGCTCTCGCCATATGATGTTGTTTGTAGAATCATTATGACTTGAGAGTCGCTTGTTATGTATTAATCTTCTTGGTGTCATTATCAAACCTCTCCTGAAATATTTAAAAGTGTAACACTTTTCTTAAATGAATATGAAAAACAAGTGTATCTTAGCCCATCTAAAGACATAAACTCACATTAAACATAGAGAAAATGAACATAAAATTATAAAATTTATCTTACAAGTGATTCTCCGGACGATTTAGGTTGAACAGCAAACTTGATATCGAACAGCCAACACAGCCCTTTTAAATTCGAACAGGCCAACTGAGCTCTAGGAAGAGCTTGATATTGTATAGAGTAGCACTACCCGTATTCCTAAAAGGAACCCTCAAAAGAGCTTTTCAATTTCACTAGTCCTTTTAATGCCCTCATGGCCCTTCTTGCCTTTTAAAAAATAAACAAAAACTTCATTAAACAAAAAAAATACTCAATTACTATGAAAGGAAACTACTTGGGTGACATGTGCATATATGATCATCCACATGTGTACATTTTAGATAGTCCACAGATATCGAGTACCGTTCAAAACAAGACGTGACACAATTTCAATTGTCAAATGTTAATAGATAAACCCCCTTCAGATATAAAAAATTAGAGTGTACTTTAAAAATCTTGGATATAAGATCTCACACATTTCATGAAATCTCATTTTATCTTCAATTTCATTCATAAAGCTTCACCCAATCAACAGGGGCTACCAAAAATCAATGTTCTTATGAGTTTCTAGCACACCTTTAATCGGAAACTATGACAATTAATTACTACAACTTGCATCATATCATGAAGTTCCATGAGTTCCATAATACAATATGTGGTCATGAGCAAAGGCCAAACGTAACTATACAATTACCATTTAGATTTTATGAATTTAAGTACAACACTCAACCAAAATTTATCCATTACATACAATCTGAGTGTTAATAGAGTCTTGCGAGTAGCAGCCACAAATGACTAGGGCATATGTATTATTTATTTATTTATCATTTATGCTCTCTTATATTTGTTTTATAGAAAGGAATTAAAAAACTATATACTGGCAAAGCTACATACATTGGTTAAAAAACATGCAATAAAAGCTATAAACTAAACCAGATTTGTTAAGAGACATGAATTGCAGCAGCCAAACACTAAAACATGCATCAACACTACACAATAGAATGTAGCAGCCAAACACAGTAAAACTGTAGCAGCCAAACAAAATAAACTGCAAAATAAACTGCAGACAATCACAATTACACATTTAACTTGCAGTAGCCAGACTCACAAACTCACAGAAAACTCAAAGAATTATGCGCCGCATATGGTTCATAAATACAACAACTAAAATACAGATAAAAACTATAAACAAGCAAGTAAACTTGTTAGAATAGTAAAAATGTGTTTGGGATTATGTCTATGAATTAAATAATACTCTTACATTAACAGTAATTATTTGAAAAATAAAAATAAAGAACTTACCAGTGACCTCTATAACGACTGAACTTTTGGGTGGCAGCCCAAATTTTCTTGCTGCAACTAATAAAGTATCCTGTCGTCGCTAGTAAGTCTGACAACAGCCACCGCAGCTTGTGCGCCGGCCACAGCTGCAGTGGTTGCCGCAACAGCAATATTATGCTTATTTTGTTCTTTTTCTGAGGCACACATGCATGACCTCATCCGAGTGGAATCGTTTTCCACCGTCACCCTTTGTGACAGATCCTTCATACATTTTCCAAAGATCCATCTCTTCTTTGTTTTAGCATTACTGTTATCTATGTTTACTTTATCTTTCTTCATTCCTAATACCCCTCTAAACCACCTTGTAACTTTTCCCATATCTTTCTTCTTATCTAGCTCAAATAAGAAGCTATTTTTGTGATTGTGTTTTTTGATATATCTCTCCTAAATGAGGTGATAGGGATTTATAGCACAAGTTCTTCATTGCCTTCATTAACCCTTAATTCAAGCAATCAACCATTCAATGACATAGGCAATCTCTGCAATTAAGCACAATCATACCATAAGTCCCATGCATCTAAATAAGGAAAGCTTAAATTAATACTATGGTAAGGATTTCTATTCAAATGACAAGGGAATATCTTCTCAATATAAGTTTTGTTATATTTCTTAGGAGTCGTTGAAAAAAAATTGTAACTTGGGATAAATGTATAGATTTTATTACTAAAGCTAAATTTGACATACAAAAAAACCAAATAAATGTAAATATGTGAATTACCAAGTTTTAGCAAATATGTAACAAATTCTCCCGTATACAAAACAAGGATTTAAATCGGCACATTTAATGATGTTTGGTAACTATTTTAGCTAAATTGTAACCTAAGAATGGAAGTTTTGAAAAGTCTCATTAAAGTATCCTAAGAAATCTCAACACAGTTTGAAAAAACCCGTTCAAACGTAAACACTGCATCATGGTTGAGATAATCTTTCAAGGTACGTTTCATAAAAACAACGCCGTGTTTCCATTATTAAGAACCTTTGATGAGTTTTTTGATTAAAAGTTATTCCTTTACATTGCTTATGTAAATTTAATTTTTGTTTTGTGATTTTGTTAGTTTGCTAAAAAATATAATCCGATGTTTCGGCATGATCTAGGAACCATAGAAAGATTATAATTTGTGAAAAACTCAAACATATTTGTTTTACGTATGTTCATATTTTGAAATGGTTTGTAAACAAAAAAAATATTATCCAAGCAATGCAATATATTCCCATCTTTAGGGTAAATTCTTTAAAAAAAATCTATATAATATAACTCCCTTTATATAATAAGCATTGTTACAATAAGCATTTTCACAACCTTTTAAACACGAAATTAAATGCTACATTAAATCCATTCCAATCAAAACTACTATAATATAACCGGGTTTGTTACAATCTTTAAAAGCAACATTTTTAAAAAAAACACTACCACACGCACTAAAATGTGTAAAAAAAACTATACCGAGTCAACTAGGGTAACGCCATTAACACATTCACTGGTAGAAGGTTTAGACACACGCTTGATGTGTGCCTTTAACTTCTTGATTGTGTTTTCTTTTGTTTTCAATGACTTTCAAGTTTTTTTTTACTCAAACAATTGATCAAATGTTGGTTCAATTGTATTTACCTACATAGTGGCAACAACATATGAAAACAGAAAACAATGTGTAATACCATCAGCTGGCAAAAGTTCAACATAGACCCCAAATTTAGAATAGACCTAATGAACCAATTCTAGCTACTCATTTTTTTATCAAAATAATAAAAACTTACTTTCCACTTCTTTTTTAAAAATTAAATATCTCACAAACCGTTAATCGTTACGTAAAACAAAACATACCATCGCGACGAGAATTAAATCATCTTTCTATAGAGGGGCACTTCTATATACTTTTTTCGAATTTTTTTCGAATTTTTTTTAGCTAAAATTCGAAAAAAATTTCGTCGAAAGTATATCGAAGTGGATGTCTAGTGAAAGATAAAAAAAATACTCGTCGCGATGGTGTATTTTTTTTCATTTGACGATTTACGGTTTGCAAGATATTTTGTTTTTTAAAAAGAGGTGAAAAGTGAGTTTTTATTATTTTGATGAAAAAATAAATAGCTATGATTGGTTCATTGGGTCTATGCTAAATTTGAGATTTATGTTGATCTCACCTCACCATCAGCTATGCTTAAACCATTAAGGTTATAAGTGTTAAGGCGATAATAAAACGAAAAACATATAGATCGCTTATTTTAGCCCGAACAGATATCATGGTGTTATTGATCTTTTTAACCAAGCACATACAGAGCGAAAAAACGATTCGTCATCCAAAAACAATCTACATTGCTGATTATGCTAATGGTACTTTTAATGACATGTCGTGTCTAATATCTTGACAATGAGACAGCTATCTAACTGTGCAATATAACAGCTATCGATAAAGCCAAAAAAGTGAGCTTAGGAAACATAATCCCAAAACCAAATAAGTCATAAACCGACTATATAAGCCAAAACAAACACCCCACATCGAAAAGTAGTTCTCTTAAAAGTCAAGCTTGAAGACAATACTCCTCTCAATGACCGGCATTTCACCCAACTTATAGTAATCTGTAACTAAATTTTTCTTTATACGAATAATAGAATAATTAGATGGATGATGACGGGGGGGGGTTTAACTAATAATCAAATTTAAAACCATATAATAATTTGCTTCATATCAGGTGTTTTCTAGGGTCATCAAGAACGGCGCAAAATGGGATCAACAATCATGTTGCAGTAGTCTGCCCACTAAAAAAGACGGAACATGAAGCACGCGAACGTGGCCGGAGGCAACGTAATCTCGGACAAAGTGAATATCAATCTCAATGTGTTTGGTACGCTGATGCTGAACAGGATTAGTGGATAAATAGACAGCACTTACATTATCACAATAGACAAGAGTAGCAGTAGTAAGTGGAGCATGCAGCTCAAGCAACAAATTTCGAACCCAAGCAGTCTCAGCAACAACATTTGCAACACCACGATATTCTGCCTCAGCACTAGACCGAGACAAGGTAACCTGCCGCTTGGCAGACCAAGATAAAAGGTTATCACCAAGGAACACACAATACCCGGAGGTGGATCTACGGGTAACAGGACAACCAGCCCAATCTGCATCTGTATACGCTGTAAGCTGAGCAGTAGAGGAAACATGAAGTTGAAGACCATGATCAAGAGTTCCACGAACGTAGCGTAAAATCCGCTTTAAAGCAGTAAAATGTGGCTCACGAGGGTCATGCATGTAGAGACAAACCTGTTGCACAACATAAGATATGTCTGGACGAGTAAACGTGAGATACTGAAGTGCGCCTGCAAGACTTCGATAGAAAGTAGGGTCACTAACCGGATCACCATCAGAACCAAGCTTGGACTCAGTGTCCACAGGGGTCTTGCACGAATTACAATGTTCCATGTGAGCCCGCTCAAGAATTTCCTCTGCAAATTTAGACTGTGATAAAAACAGCCCAGAAGGCGATCGTTGTGCAGATATACCAAGAAAGTAATTGAGAGAGCCAAGATCAGTCATAGCAAATTCACTGTGCAGTAAGGTAATAATACGCTGTAAAAGAGTTGCAGACGAAGCAGTGAGGACAATGTCATCCACATACAATAAGAGATAAGCAATATCTGAACCCTGACGATAAACAAATAAGGACGCATCGGTTTTGCTGTGCTGAAAACCAACGCGCGTGATAAAGCTAGCAAACCGTTGGAACCATGCACGGGGAGCTTGTTTAAGCCCATATAACGAACGCTGCAAAAGACAAACATAATCAGGATGATGAGAATCAACAAATCCCGGAGGCTGATGCATGTAAACCGTCTCAGATAACTGGCCATGAAGAAAAGCATTCTTTACATCAAGCTGATGAATAGGCCAATCTCGTGATACTGCAAGGCTCAAAACCGTACGAATCGTGGCCGGTTTAACGACAGGGCTAAAAGTCTCATCACAATCAATACCTTGCTGTTGACTGCGACCATTCGCAACCAATCTTGCTTTATACCTGCTTAAAGAACCATCTGCATTAAACTTGTGCCTGAAAAGCCACATAGATCGAACAATATTAACATTAGATGGACGAGGCACAAGAGCCCACGTTCCATTAGAAATCAAAGCATTATATTCATCTACCATAGCCTTATGCCAATGAGGGTCACGAAGGGCATGTAAGTGAGAGCGGGGAAGAGGTGACGTGGTGGTGATATGACAATTCATGCGCGTCAAAGGTTTGGATATTCCGGCTTTTGCACGAGTGACCATAGAGTGTCGATTGGTAGTAGATATGTTTTGAGGAGCAGTGTTAGTAGGCGCGGGTGTTGGGGTAGTAGGTGATGCAATTGGGCCAGGCGAAGGTGGTTGTGAAGGTTGCGTGGTGGATGGTGTTGAGCCGCGGATTGTATTGGGCTGATGGGGAGAATTGGTTGCATGTGATGTTGGGTGGGGCGTAGGAAACGTGGGGTGGGCTGGTGGAGGTAATTGGGCTTGAAGTGTTGAACTTGAGGTGTTGTTTTGTTCGCTGGGATGGTGGGTAGCAGTATGTGAGTGTAAGTTATTAATGTATGGATTGAATGGAGAAGTGGCGGGAGATGCAGGCGTAGGAGAGGAGGTGTTATTAGGTGGTAATAAGAAATCGTAGGAAGGAGGCGTGTCGGGGGTCATGGAACCAAAGGGAAATTGTTCCTCATCAAAATTAACATGCCGAGAGATTATAATTTTGTTGGTGGAGAGGTCGAGGCACCGGTATCCGCGATGTAAAGCCGGGTAACCAAGAAATACACACGCGGTGGACCGAGGTTGAAGTTTATGATCAAAGAAAATGTGGGGATAACAAAGGCATCCAAAGACACGTAAATGATCATATGTGGGTTTCTTATTGTAAAGCTTGGCAAAAGGTATTTCATTATTAATGGCGGTAGAGGGAAGTACATTTAAAAGGTGAGCGGCCATGTTGAGGGCTTCCACCCAATATGAGGGAGGTATATGTGCTTGAAAAAGCAAGGTGCGGGTAATATTGTTAAGGGTGCGTAACATACGTTCCGATTTTCCGTTTTGTTGAGATGTTTTAGGACATGAAAATCGAAACTGAATTCCATTTTGGCGAAAAAGGGTGTGAAAACGGGCATTGTCAAATTCGCCCCCATGGTCACATTGCAAAGCCTTAATATCAACATTAAATTGTTGATTCACATATGCACGAAAAGTAACAAAGGTATCAAATAAATCAGATTTACGAAGCAAAGGATACACCCAAACATAATGCGAGAAATGATCCAAAAAGATAGCATAATATTTAATACCACTTTCACTCGAGATGGGTGATGTCCACAAATCAGAGTGAACAATGTCAAACACGGACGCAACATTGGAATCTGAACTGTAAAATGGAAGCTTAGTATGTTTGCCTAATTGACACGCATGACACAAAGCGGACAACTTTGATTTATTACATGAAATAAAACGGGAAGACTCTAAACGACGAAGCACATCTTCACTTGGATGTCCAAGGCGCCTGTGCCACGTGGTGGGGCTAAAAGACAGCAAAGCAAATTTTGTAGTAGAGGATGGTTGTTGAGTGACGGGATAAAGATCACCGGTACTATCACAACGGAGAAGGAGCCGACGGGTCTGGTAATCCTTTACAGAAAAACCATAAGCATCAAAATCAACAGACACGTTATTATCACGAGTAAATTGACGAACAGAAATTAAATTTTTGATAATATTTGGTGTTACAAGGACATGATGAAGGTGAAGGGGTTTATGAGGCGTGTGCAAAAGGCTATGACCCGTGTGAGTCACGGGTATAGGTTGACCGTTGCCAACAAATACAGATTTATATAAGCTCGGATTGCTAAAAGAGGTGAGCATACCTGTGTTCTCGGCAAGGTGAGAGGACGCCCCTGTATCCATGTTCCAATTTGGTTCTTGAAGCGTCATAGTTTGAAAGGCGTGCGGGAGCATGGTAGCTTGAGACTGAAAAGCATTCGGCATGTATGAATAATTCCCGGGTACGTAGGCATTGCCACCATGTTGATGCATAGACTGTTGTGATACAGTAAAAGGGGACAAGGCCTGTTGGGCTGGGTACAAGGCCGACTGTGGCACAGCAGTAGAAGCTAAATGGGCCTGTTGCTTGACTGTTGTAGGTGCTGATTGGAGAAAAGGACCTGGTGTCGCTTGTTGGGCTGATGGCATTTGCTGGCCCACTCCACTTTGAAAGTATAAATAACCCACGTGGGGTTGTGTTGGACAAATTGGTATATGACCAGTAGGTATATTAAAATTGTGAAAACCTTGTGCCTTTTGTAACGTATGGTTCCCACTAGCCTTGGAAGCATGCAAAACTTTATTGTTTGTAGAAGGAGGGTAGCGAACAGTAGTACCACTGGGTGTAGATGATGCCTTGTCGGTTGGTAGCGGTATTGGCCGAGCATCATGGATACCATGGACGAACTTACAACGAGCCCCATACGTGCAATTACCACGATGAAAGTTGCGACATTGATCGAAACCCGATGTGTTCATGGTGTTAGTTCGAGCATTACTTGTAGTAGAGGCAACAAGAACGCTAGGCGACGATGATGTATTGTGAAATAGGGAGTTACCATTCGATGGTTGAGACAAGTCACTTTCTTCAAGAAGCATCAAGGACCGCAACTTATCAAAAGTGGGGGCTGATTCGCGAAGACGAATAATACGAGCGGCTTCGGGATACTTGCTACGAATCCCGTTGATGGCATAGGTCACCAGACTAGAGTCTTGTACTGGAGATCCAAGATCGGCAAGGCGATCGGCTTTAGATTTTATTTGTTGAAAAAAATCGGTGATGGATGAATTTCCAATGGCCATATTACGGATCTCATTGTCAAGTTGAGTGATACGGGCATCTTTATTGTCGTGAAAAAGATCCTTCAATCTTTTCCAAACACCATATGCGGTGGAGTCAACATCAACAATCATCTCTACGAGTTTGGGGGAGATAGTTGAATAGATCCACATGACAACCAATGAATCATTAGATTCATGAAGAGGGTCAATGGTAGATGTGGTAGTGGTGGTGGATGGAGGTTCGAGATGGTGGTGCACCTCATAGGTCTTGCAAAATCGTTGAAACAATGAACTCTAAGAATTGTAGTTTACTTTATCAAGATCGAGGGGTGTAGGGATACATGCTTTGATGCTTGCAATTGAATATGCTTTATCAATTGGTTGCTTTGGTAGAGGGGTATCTCCAGCCATGTTGCTATGACAGGAAAAACAAGCCGAAAAGTAGAAAAATAAAACAGTCCGACTAAAATTTTTAGGGTTTTAGGATCTTTTTGAGAGGCTGTGATACCATATTATTTGTGTAAATTGCATACCTTCCATTAAGATGAACCGAATATAAATACATGAGTTCCAAAACCCTACTGGGCCTACTGCCAATACACGAAAACATAAATATAACTATGGGCCTAAATACATTGCTAATACAAACTTGTTTCTTTTGAATTTCAAAACTTTTAGTATCCAAACGATATTGTTCCACAGATTGTTCCATTTGATTAAAAACAGTTTGGACCTCAGTAATTTCAGATGCCATCTGTAAATATATAAAACAAGAAAGAGTGTTACTTTAATCAAACCCCTAAATTTAGAAAACCCTAATTTTAAAATTAAGATTAAACAATGACTCAAAACATAGAAATACAATAATTAAAGACCCATACATACCTTTATTAGGGAAGATGAAAACCCTTAACGCAGTTTATTAGATTAATTTGTTGATTAGGTTTTTGAGAGAAATTGGGAGTATCGAGAGGAAATGGAAGAGAAGAATGTGTGAACCCTAGGATTATCCCCCTTTTAATAATTCAATGTTTAAAAAAAATACACGTCACCAGCCACGTAGACACTCAACCGGTAAGTTAAGGTTAAAACATTATGGGTAACTTATGTAACCGGTTAACATAACATGAGTAACCTATTTGTAACCAAAAATACTTTAGCAACATAGGTGAACTCGCGCGTTGCGGCGGGGCTAATTTTTTCCCGAATAATTTTTTTTTACGTTTCGGGGGATTTTTTTTGACAATGCGTTATGCGGGGCTAATTTTTAATATTTTCTTTTTTTGTATGATTCGGGGAAAAATTTTTTGCGTTGGGACGGACTAATTTTTTCCC
>BQNB010119561.1:0-20793 GCA_026074375.1 Tanacetum coccineum
TAATACATCAAGACGATATTTAACATCATAAAAAAACCAACTTATATCATATATAATACGAATGCATGAAATAAACTCATCAATATATATCATGATTTTTATATATGTATAAAAAAATAAAGTATTTTAAAATGAAAGTGTATATTACTACCAACAAGTTTGTAAGTAAAAAAAACTAAATTAAAAAAATATATTATCTATAATTATAATTATCATGTATTTTAGAGTTGTAAATTTATATTATATAGTTATTTATATATATATATATATATATATATATATATATATATATACATAAAACATATCTAAGGTTTAGGAAAGATATATATGCAATTTTAAGTTTAAGTTGGATATATATGCAATTTATAAGCTTTTAGGAGGATATATATATGCAATTACAAGTTTAAGTTGAATATATATGCAATTTTGAGCTTTTGCAGGGATATATATGCAATTCCCCCTATATTTTTTAACTATTCGCATTTAATAAGAACTCACGTTATTTCTCTTTATATTATTAACATGCACATACACGGTTGAAAAATAAATCCGGCTAAAATTATTATAAACATGAATATGAATATCAAAACTAAGGCACAACCTCATAGGTTACCGTGAGATGAAAATAAATAGAAATGATTGTACATATAACACAACACATTTTTTTCAAAGGTCATTATATGCTACTAAACACGCATAATGTCTAGAACATGACGTCAATAGTTAATTTAAATAATATCAACCTAAACACTGCGTTAGTTAAATAAAATCAAATCTTCTGTGCAATAAAATCTATACAAACTATTAATCGATTAATATGTAATGAATAAATTATGAGAAAACTCGTTCATGCACATGTATTATAACTATATAAATAGAAGATATTTATTATAATTTTGTAAAAAAGTATTACAAAATCATAAATTTATGAATTGTCACAATATTTAAGTTTAATACAAAGTTATTTAATCATTATTATCCGTTATACTTTTTCTCAAACCTCGAACGTGCATGAGTTCTTAACTAATTTACTAATTATAGTATCATTTAATTATTTATTTGCAATAATCATCAATAGGTTACTTAATTGAACTACTGATAACTTATAATAAAATAATCATTTATATTATTTTATACTTTTACTAATATTAATCATCTAGACATATTTAACTTTTAAATTAATGTACAAGCTAATAGAAAAACTACAAACATAGGATACTAAATCAATTAATATTGTTTTTATACATGATTTTAAATACCAAAAGAAAAACATTAAAAAGAAATATTTGAATTTAAAGTATTTCTTTTTTTGGTAGAAAAATTCAAGTGTTTTCAAAAACATCAATGGTCAAATATTAGATAATCAGAAAAATGACATTCATGCCTCGATGGAACTAAAGTTATTCCTAATGTTTTATGATTTACAGATTAAGATAAAAAATAATAAGAACCCAACACATGTTTTTTCTCACACAGTGAAAAAGACACAGATTCAAAAAAACCCAGCCAAAAAACATAAAAACGCACACAGTAAAAAAGAACTCATATATACTCAAATTTAGATCAACTTTTACCAGGAAGAATGGCTGAAAAAGGTGAAGGTGTTAGTATCCCTAATGAACTCAGATGCAAAAGATCAGATGGTAGAAAATGGCGATGCAAGTTACGTGCATCAGAAGGAAGAGGATACTGTGAAGCACATCTTCAACAAGGAAAACTTCGTAGCAGAAAACAACCCGTTCCTGATGGTCTTAAACTTAAAATAACAAACAAACGTATCAAAAAAGAATCTAGTAACATAAATGAAATCTTAAAAGTAAAAGAAGAGATAGAGGATGGTGACGATAATAATGTTTTTCAGGATTTGGTGCATGGACAAATGGAGATAAACAGGGATAAAAATCAGGTGAAAAATGAACAAGATGGTTTTCTCTTCAGGATTGGGGCAAGCAGTTTGGTTTATAGAAGACCAATTCGTTCAAAAAACGTCGAACCGGTTCCAGATGTTACTATTAAGGTTGTATCTTGTACTGGTGTTTGTTTTGCTATCTTTGTAGTATATTTTGTGTTTTGTGTTAAAATTTGTTTTTTTTGTGTTAAGATTTGTTTTTTTGTGCCTTTTGTGTGTAGGGGTTTAGTTTTGATAGATTAATGGTTTTAATGACGTTCATTTACTGATAAGATGTGTGATTCTTATGAGCCTATATTTACTAGGTGGCAAACAAGTCGGCGGGTAAGGGGTTTGTGACGATTTTAGGGTTTGTCTAACTGGTTGGACGAGTGGGTTAACCGGGTAAGATTTTAGGAAAAAGGTTGTATATCGGGTGATTATAGGTAAAATAAGTTGGTGAGGATCTGGTGGATATGCTAAGAAGTTAAAATCAGTGGAGCTATTTGATGTATCAAACGGGTTTGGTAGACCAATCGACACTATGAAATATCACTGACTTATGTATCCAATGAAAATTTTGTTTTCATAATAAAATTTCATGTTTTCATGCTTCGAGTCTGAACCTTGTCATGTAATTAGTTTATAATTTGCTTAAATACAACCCAATATGATGTTGTTTCACTCAGTCCATCATATACGTGATGTTTAACCAAATTGTGGAAATTTTTCTATGCATATTCACATTGTTTTCGCTTATATTAGTTGTTCTTGACTTAATGTGCTTACTAATTTCCGTTTATTCATTCAGATGTTTCCAAATATAAAGGCGAACATTAAAGCAACCGCAGAAAAGAACATTTAAAAAATCCAGTTGTCTTGGTATAGCAGGTAAAGTTTTCTTTCCAAGTGTCCAACTTGGAAAACACGGTGTTTTTGTGATGCGAGTGTATTGTTAGAAGGAATGTTTTACTCTTATATCATGCTAAGATACCTTTCATTCTTATATGGTGGTGCAATAAATAGCATATAAGTTGATTATATGTTCTCGATCCATTAAATATTATGATAAATGAAGTTGAACTCAACTTTAAGACCTTATGTGATGACATAGATTAAGCTTTTGTTATTTCAATGGATTTAGGTATAATGATAAAAATAAAATCAACAGAAAGTATTCCGTGTGCCAAGGGAATTGCTCTTGCCAGCCCTGCAAAAGAGGAAAACCAAAAGAATCTAAAACAAAGGTTCAACTCGATCAAAGCCCTTAAAAGGTTATTTGTTATGTCACACTTAATAGTTTTATGTACTGATAATCTTTTATTATCTTATTAACTGTGTATCAGGATTTGGTTGTATTGTCAAATCTTGAAAATATGGTTAATATTAGTGATCTTGATATGGTTGTTAATAATCATGAAAGTATGTTTGAAACAAGTTACCAACTTCACATTATCCGCGAGCTTCTTCCGGTGATGGAAAAAATGAACAAGGAAAAAATGATATTGAAGCTAAAATAAAAGGTTGGATCTTTATACACTTCCTATTTTTGAATTTTTTTAAATACTAGATGTGTCGAATATAAATACTAACACGGGTGCAATTTGTTAAATATAGGAATAAGACATGAAGAGCTATAGGTTCCGATTGCAGTATACTCTCAAAAGAAAGAATGCAGGTGTGTTTTAAACCATAATTTATGAATGTAATCTTAATCTGATCAGGCAGTTTAAAAATGGATCTGGTGTCTTACATCTTTTTTGTCGTGCATCAGTTTTTGTAGGGCTTCCATTGCAGATGTTCACAGAAGTTGTGGAGTTTGCCCATATATTATCTGCCTAATTTGTTGTGAAGAGTTCCGTGATAGATACTTACATTCAGATATTGAGAATTTGAAAAATACAATGAGAGTTAGAATAAAAAAAGTGCCTAGCAATTATAAATCTTGGAGTTTTTTTCCAAATGGAGATATAAGATGCCCACCAAAGAGTTTAGGTGGTTGCGGGCAAGATTTTCTTCAGTTAAAATCTCTTTACCCGTTTGGTTATACAAAGGATCTTGAATCAAGTGCAAAGGAAATAGTTCACAAATATAATTTCAATAAACCGTTCACGGTTGATTCTTTGTCCTCTATCCAATGTGGCACATATGATGAAGCGGGTAGTGCTATAGTTGGAAACCTAATAAAAAACAAGGGTTGTTTTCCGATAACTAAAGAATTTATAGGAAAGAATCTAAAAGATCATCTAAAGCACTGGGGTAAAGGCCAACCTCTTGTAATAGGTGGGGTGCTTCAAGACCATCAAAACTTAAATTGGAATTTTAATTATATTATCTGTGAATACCTTAAAAAGAGTGCTGAATATTAGAATTGATAAACCCCCATTGGAAGGATGATTGATTTGCTTGCCTTATTCTCTGCAATGTATAGAGTATTTATAGATACAAAGGGATGAGCTTGAGCCCAAGATAACTATGACAACTCATGATTGACACATCATGATAACTATGACAACTCATTATCGATAAACAATATAACAATGACAACTCATATACACTGCTAATACTCCCCCTCAGTGTGAGCGGGAGATCTTCGGACGTTCAGGCTGAGCGAAACTCAATAAATAAAGCAGTGGGTAGGCCCTTCGTAAGAATATCTGCATACTGGAATCTTGAAAGGACATGTAGAACACGAACTTGTCCCGAAGCAACAAAGTCACGAACAAAATGAATGTGGATCTCGATGTGTTTCGTGCGCTGATGTTGAACCGGATTTGCAGACATATAAACAGCACTAACATTGTCACAATAGACTAAGGTAACAGTAAATAGTGAGTAATGAAGCTCACATAGCAAATTAACGGATCCAAGCAGTTCAGTAACAACATAGCAACACCATCGAATTCAGCTTCAGCACTAGAACGAGACAGAGGTACCGACGTTCGCAGACCATGAGAAAGATTGTCGCCAAGAAAAACACACAATACCCGGAATTGACCGACAATAACAGGGCACTCCCAGCCCAATCAGCATCAGTATACGCAGTAAGCGAGTAGTGAGATGGAACAATGAACAGCAGACCGTAAATCAAGAGTACCACGAACATAGCGAAGAATACGCTTCAAAGCAGTAAAGTGCGGATCACGAGGGTCATGCATATAAAGACAGACGTGTTGGACATAATAAGATAAGTTTGGACGCGTAAAGGTAAGATACTAAAGAGCACCAGCAAGGCTGTGATATAAGGTTGAGTCGCTGACAAGGTTACCATCCGAACCAAGCTTGGACTCTGTATCAACAGGGGTCCGCTGGGTTACAATTTTTGCATATGAGCTCGCTCAAGAATTTCCTCCTCGGCAAATTTTGTATTGAACAAAAACAAGCCCAGTTTTGCCGACGCTGAGCAGAAATTCAAGAAATAATTGAGTGAACCAAGATCCGTCATAGCGAACTCACTGTGGAGGGAAGTAATGATCCGTTGTAAAAATGCTGAAGACGATGCTGTAAGAATAATATCATCCACATAAAGCAACAAATAAGCAATGTCAGATCCTCGATGAAAGACAAATAAAGAGGAATCAGTTTTACTATGCTGAAAACCGACTCGTGTTGCATAACTAGCAAAGCGCTAAAACCAAGCACGTGGAGCTTGCTTAAGCCCATACAAAGACCGCTGTAGATGACAAACATAATTAGGTTTGTTAGGATCAACAAACCCAGCGGAGGGGGGTTAGATGCATATAAACCGTCTCATAAAATTGGACCATGAAAAAAGCGTTTTTTAACTTCAAGCTAAATGAATGGCCAGTCCACGAGAAACTGCAAGACTCAAAACAGTACGAATGGTAGCCGGTTTAACCACCGGACTAAATGTCTCATCACAATTAATACCCGGCGTTACTGCGTCCGTTAGCAACAAGACGAGCTTATAACCTGCATAAATGAGCCATCTGCTTTAAATTTAGTTTGAACAAGCCACATAGAACGAACCCACATAACGTTATCCTGGACGAGGTAGCAAGAACCCACGTTTCGTTAGTAATTAAAGCATTATATTCATCTAACATAGCTTTCCTTCCCCAGTGAGGATCCGAAAGCATGAACATGAGTAGCGCGGAAGCGTAAGTAGGGTAACATGACAATTCATACGTTCAAGAGGTTTAAAAAACCAGCTTTAGCGCTGAGTCGACCATTGGATGGGTAGACATGGTTTGTTATGAATTATTATGGTAATTGGAGTATGGCTATCTACGATTGGGCATGGGGATTTGTTTGGAGCCCGCCCGAAGTGGGATGGATGTTTGAACTATGAGATGGAGGGGTATCGGGTTGTGGTGGGATTGGTGTTGAGCTATAAGAGGGATGGGTATCGGGTTGTGGTGGGCTGGTTGGGAGGTATATGATGGGAGCGTATGATTGGGGTGTTTGGTTCAATCATGTGTTGTACAAATGGATCGGTGGGTGGGAAAACAATATGGTGTAGTTTGTATAAGTGTTTAAAGTAAATCATATGTTGGTTTATTAGAAGACATAACATTTCCAAACGGTAAAACGTCTTCATTAAACCGCACATGTCTCGAAATAATAATTTTATTGGAGGCTAAGTCAAGACACCGATAACCACGATGAATTGGCGGGTAACCAAGCAAATGCAATGTGTGGAAAACTGGTTCTAGTTTATTAAGCATCAACATGAGGATAGCAAAGACATCCAAAGACACGCAAATCTTCATATGTGGGGGTTTGGTTATAGAGTTTGGTGAATGGTATTTCATTATTAATGGCGGTAGAAGGTAATCTATTTAAAAGGTGAGCAGCCATATTAAGAGCTTCCACCCAGTAAGATGGAGGTATGTGAGCTTGAAAGAGTAATGTACGGATAAGGTTATTAATGGTGCGAAGCATACGCTCGGATTTACCATTCTGTTGCGAAGTACGAGGGCAAGAAAACCGAAATTGTATGCCATTTTGGCGGAAAAGTTCATGGAAACGGGTGTTGTCATATTCGCCACCATGGTCACACTGCAAGGCCTTGATGTCGACATTAAATTGTCTATTCACGTAAGCACGAAATGCGACAAAATTATCAAACAAATCAGATTTTTTATGCAAAGGGTAGACCCAAACAAAGTGTGAAAAATGATCTAAGAATATAGCATAATATTTAATTCCACTTTCACTTGGAATTGGTGATGTCCATATATCCGAGTGAATGATTTCAAACACAGAATCAACCAAAGATTTGGAATTATAAAACGGAAGCTTAGCATGTTTACCTAATTGACATGCATGACACAAAGTAGGCAACTTTGGTTTATGACATGAAATTAGATTTCCTGACTCTAAACGACGTAGCACATCGTCTCCAGGATGACCCAGGCGTCTGTGCCATGTAGTGGAACTAAATGAAAGCAATACTACTGGATTTTGAGACGAAGGTTGCTGAGTGACCGGGTAAAGGTCTCCCGTACTATCACAACGAAGAAGAATCGTTCCGTCCCTGGTAATCCATTACCTAAAACCATTAAGCATCAATTCAACCAGAAACCATCATTGTCACTAGTAAATTGACGAACTGAAAATTAAATCTTAAATATATGAGGTGTGGACCAGATTATGATGTAAGATGAAAGAGGCTTAGAAGATGTATGCAAGAAGCTATGTCCGGTATGAGTGACATGAATAGAGTGACCATTGCCAACAAATACAATTACTAAAAGAAGTGAGTATACTTGTATTGTCCGCCAAATGAGATGATGCTCCCGTGTCCATATTCCAGTTTGGATTTTGAAGAGTCATGGTATGAAATGCATGTGGAGGAGTAGGAGCATAAGAAACCAGAGCGGGAGACATAGCAGGTGCTCCATAATAATGTATAGGTGACTGTTAGCCAGAGAAACTAAACAAATTGGATGGTGGCTGAAGGTTACAAGATACACACAAGGATACAACGAATTGTTGCCTATACATCATCAGACTAGATGCAAAGTTTTTAATAAGCGGCAAAAAACCAATATTTGAATTAGCTATTCAATAATCATTAGCAAAACTTTATTTAAATTGGCAGCAAGCCATGCCGTAAAAAAAAGAAAGTCTATTTAGGGTTTTTGATGGTGAGTGTTTATGGCACGATCCATATTATAATTGGTAAAAACTTCATTGAAAGCTAATTGATTTGCCCTGCTTACAATGTGATAACAATTAACCTATAATAAGATACAAAAGATCATTCAAATCATACTATGGGCTTAAGGCCCAATACAAATTAATGACTAATAAATATACTTTGAATGTTGACTTGACTTGATTATTAAATGTTGACCGTTGACTTTGAATGCTGACCGTTGACTTTGAATGTTGACTTGATTTATGCATGGTTAATAGTTAATCAACGATTAATAACTCAAGAACCTTCAAGAATAAAAACCCCCCAAAAATTAGGGTTTTAAGATAAACCCTAATTTAATCAATCGTTAAATTAACCCCAATTAGAGCTCTATTAGGAAACCTAGAGCTCTGATACCATGTTGAAATGGTACAAAAACAACACCAACTATGAAATCACTCAGCCAACCTCCCCACAGTGATCTTTTCTTTTATTAATCAAAGGTACAAAAAAGACAAGTCCCCAACACAGGTTCTTTACAAAACAATTATAAACAAAACCTAGATAGTCCCCCTAAAGGATTCTATCTATTCTATACAAGAACTCACACAACTGTAAAGTAAAACTGGAAACAAACTAAAACTGAGATCAAGAAGATCAAACTACAAGAAACCCTAGATTTGCGTTGTGAGAGCTTTGAGAGAGATGACACAAAATATCAAATGCAAGTTATGAACCCTGGATCTGGATCTCGTCTATTTATAGCCCATATTTCCAGTTTAGACCCTTCACTCTCAACAAAGACAAAAACATAACAAAACTTGGAGCAATTAGAAATAGAATAAGAAACATTTACAAACCAGACCTTTATGTTTTATAAGTTTGCTAAAAAGAGTTATAATTTTAACACGATGGGATGCAAAGAATGGCACATGTTGACGAGTGTTTGATGCATTGAAGAAAGAAAATCGGAATCACTAACTAAGAAAATAAACCAATCTTATATTACTAAAAGTATTGCCTACGTTTTTGTTCCTTCGAAAAGTATGGTGTCCTATGCTTATCAGAAAGTAGGTGATAATAGCTCTATATAAAAATAGAAATATTTTTATTAGCTCTTTTTCAGTGATTCTTTTTCTTCTATGAACTTGAGTATCTTCTTTTCTTCTTTATGATAGTTGAATATTTCTTGAAAAATACTAAGAATGATATTTATTTTTGTACTACATTTACTTTTTTTTAGATATTTTAGATTTTTAATTTTCACAGAACTTTAAAAGGAAGAAAATGCTTTAAAAGTGAGAAAACAAGTTGATAACGATAATCAACACAGGGAGGTGGATTACGTGGGGGGGGGGGACGGTTTTAGAGAAAATTTATTGGTTAAGTTAGTGACAGGGGTTATTTTTAGTTATTCTTTTTAAAGTTTATATTTGTAAGTTGTATTAAAATCAGGTTATTTCTATTTTTACAAAACTAGTTGCAAATCTTGTACTGGTTATAGACTGAATCATATTACGTGTACTTCTTTAAAACAGTCACTTGGTTTATATAATTCAATGACAATGAAATCAAAATAGTGCTGTGAATCCCATAGATCCAATTCACATGTAATAGGTGGGTTTTAAATTTATATTTTTCTCTCTCCACTCATGACATATTCTAAGTCAATTAATTTGTATTTTCACTTCTTCAATTTTATAATTTATCTTTCATAACACTAATCAAATGTTAAACCAAACGTCAAATTTGAAGCGGACAAAATATTTCATACCTAAATCCATTCCACCCTATAATTAAACCCATACTCAGTAGTGAATCCTCATATCAATACCATAGCCGGAATATCACCCTGTGGCGTTGGGTCGCCCGCACAGGGTGATATCCGGCCATGGGTATGATATAGTATTCACGAATGAGTAGGGGTTTAGTTATGGTGGGGGAAGTGTGTGTGGATGGGGTGGGTAGTATGAAATCTTTTTGTCCGCTTCAAAATTGACGTTTGGTTTAACATTTGATTAGTGTTATGAAAGATAAATTATAAAATTGAAGAAGTGAAAATACAAATTAATTGACTTAGAATATGTCATGATGGAGAGAGAAAATAAAATTTAAAACCCACCAATTACATGTGAATTGGACTAGGGAGTCACACACCTATTTTGATTTCATTGTCATTGAATTATATAAACCAAGTGACTGTTTTAAAGAAGTACACGTAATATGATTCAGTCTATAACCAGTACAAGATTTGCAACTAGTTTTGTAAAAATAGAAATAACCTGATTTTAATACAACTTACAAATATAAACTTTAAAAAGAATAACTAAAAATAACACATGTACTAATTAACAATAATTTTTTAAAACGTGTAATCTACCACCTCCTGTGTTGATTCATCCTTCATCACTTGTTTTCTCACTTTTAAAGCATTTTCTTCCTTTTAAAGTTCTGTGAAAATTAAAAATCTAAAATATCTAAAAAAAAGTAAATGTAGTACAAAAATAAATATCATTCTTAGTATTTTTCAAGAAATATTCAACTATCATAAAGAAGAAAAGAAGATACTCAAGTTCATAGAAGAAAAAGAATCACTGAAAAAGAGCTAATAAAAATATTTCTATTTTTATATAGAGCTATTATCACCTAACTTCCCAGATAAGAAAGGACACCATACTTTCGAAGGAACAAAAACGTAGCAATACTATTAAGATAATATAATATATGGTTTATTTTCTTATTATGAGTCCGATTTTCTTTCTTCAATGCATCAAACACGCGCCAACATGTGCCATTCTATTGCATCCCACGAGTTTAAAAATTAGAACTCTCTTTGAGCAAACTTTATAACACATAAAAGGTCTGGATTTAAATGTTTTCTTATTCTATTTCTAATTGCTCCAAGTTTTTGTTATGTTTTTTGGCTTTGTGGAGAGTGAAGGGTCGTAAACTGGAAATATGGCATAATAGACGAGATCCAGATCCAGGTTCATAACTTGCATTTGATATGGTGTCATCTCTCTAAAGCTCTCACAACGCAAATCTAGGGTTTCTTGTAGTTTGATCTTCTTGATCTCAGTTTTAGTTTGTTTCCAGTTTTACTTTACAGTTGTGTGAGTTCTTGTATAGAATAGATAGAATCCTTTAGGGGGACTATCTAGGTTTTGTTTATAATTGTTTTGTAAAGAACCTGTGTTGGGGACTTGTCTTTTTTGTACCTTTGATTATAAAAGGAAAAGACACTGAGGGGAGGTTGGCTTGAGTGATTTCATAGTTGGTGTTGTTTTTGTACCATTTCAACATGGTATCAGAGCTCTAGGTTTCCTAATAGAGCTCTAATTGGGGTTAATTTAACGATTGATTAAATTAGGGTTTATCTTAAAACCCTAATTTTTGGGGGGTTTTTATTCTTGAAGGTTCTTGAGTTATTACGTATGATTAACAATAACCATGCATAAATTCAGTACAACATTCAAAGTCAACGGTCCAGCATCCACAGTCAACGGTCAACATTTAATAAATCAATCAAGTCAACATTCAAAGTAATTTATTAAGCATAATTTGTATTGGAGCCTAAGCCCATAGTAATGGATCTAGAATGATCTTTTGCATCTTATATATAGGATAATGTTTATCAAATTGTAAGCAGGCAAATCAATTAGCCTTTCAATGAAAGTATTACAATTAAACTATGTATCAGTGCCAATAAACACTCACCATACCAAAACACCTAAATCGCCTCTCCTTTCTTTTTACGCATGCTTGCTGCCATTAAATTAAGTCTTTTGCATAATGATTAGTGCTATAATTCAATATTGGTTTTTGCCGCTTATTAATAAACTTTTGCATCTAGTATGATGATGTAGTAGTGCAACAAATCGTTGTATCCTTGTTGTGTACTTGGCCAACCCATCAGGCCACCGATCAATTTGTTTAGTTCTTCGCTCAACAGTCCACCTATAAATTATTATGGAGCACCTGCTATGTCTCCCGCGTCCGTTTCTTATGCTCCTACTCCTCACGATGCATTTCATACCATGACTCTTCAAATCCAAAGACTGGAATATTTGGACACGGGAGGCACATCATCATTTGGCGGACAATACAAGTATACTCACATCTTGTAGCAATTCCAAGCATAATCCATCTGAATTTGTTGGCATTGTGTCACTCTAGTCCCTGTCACTCATACTGACATAGTTTATTGCATACATCTTCTAAGCCTCTTCATCTTAATCAGTCTTGTCACACCTCATATATTTAAGAATTTAATTTCAGGTTTCGTCCAGATTTACTCGTGACAATGATGTTTTTTCTTTTGAATTTGATGCTTATGGTTTTTTCGGTAAAGGATTACCAACCGACGAGATTCTTCTTCGTGTGATTAGTAAGGGAGACCTTTACCCGTCACTCAGCAACCTTTCGTCACAAATCCAGTATATTGCTTTTTCAATTTAGTTCACTACATGGCACAGACTGCCTGGTCATCCAGAGACGATGTGCTACGTCGTTTAAGTCAGGAAATCTAATTTCATGGTTCCATAAACCAAAGTTGCCTACTTTGTGTCATGCATGTCAATAAGGTAAACATGCTAAGCTTCCGTTTTAAATGCCAAAATCTTTGGTTGATCTGGTTTGAAATCATTCACTCGGATATTATGGACATCACCAATTCCCAAGTGAAAGTGGAAATTAAATATTACTATATTTTAGATCATTTTTCACACTTTGTTTGGTCTACCCTTTGCATAAAAATCTGAGTTGTTAGATAATTTTGTCGCATTTCTGCTTACGTGAATAGACAATTTAAATGTCGACATCAAGGCCTTCATGTGACATGGTGGCGAATATGAAACACCGCTATTCCATGAACTTGTCCGCCAAAATGGCAATACAATTTCGGTTTTCTTGCCCTCCGTACTCGCAACAGAATGGTAAATCCAGCGTAATCTTTCGCACCATTAATAACCTTATCCGTACATTACTCTTTCAAGCTCACATACCTCCATCTTACTGGGGAAAACTCCTAAATATGGCTTCTCACCTTTTAAATAGATTACTTCTACCGCCATTAAATAATGAAATAACCATTCACCAAACGCTATAACCAAACCCCCCACATATAAGATTTGCCGTGTCCTTGGATGTCTTTGCTATCCTCATTTGATGCATCACATACCCTAGACCACGTTCCACACCTTCATCTTTCTTGGTTACCCCGCCAATCATCGTGGTTATCGGTGTCTCGACTTAGCCTCCAATAAAATTATTATTTCGAGACATGTGCGGTTTGATGAAGACGTTTTTCCGCTTGGAAATGCTATGCCTTCTAATACACCAACATATGATTTCCTTTTACCACATAATACCAACACAACCAAGTTCCCACCACCGAACCATTTTATCCAACCACATGAATGAACCAAACACCCCCAAAATACGCCTCATCATATAACCCCTCCAACCAGCCCACCACAACCCGATACCCATCCCTCTTATAGCTCAACACCAATCCCACCACAACCCGATACCCCTCCATCTCATAGCTCAACACCAATCCCAACTTCGGCTCCAACACAATCACATGCCCAAACGGTAGATAGCCATACTCCAATTCCCATAAATAATTCATCACAAACCATGTCTACCCATCCAAAAGGGTTCCCCACCGCAGCTAAAGCTGGCATTTTTAAACTGCTTAAACGTATGAATTGTCATGTTACCACTACTTCACCGCTTCCTCGCTCTTATGTTCATGCTCTTCGTGATCCTCACAGAAAGAAGCTATGGTCTGACGAATATAAGCTTTAATTAGTAACGCAACGATGGGGCCTCTTGTAACCTCGTCCAGCAACGTAATGTGGTTCGTTCTATGTGGCTTTTTAAACATAAATTCAATGCAGATGGCTCATTATGCCAGGTATAAGCTCGTCTGTTGCAACGACGCAGTCAACAGCAGGGTATGAAATGTGAGAATGAGACATTTAGTCCGGTGGTTAAACCAGCTACCATTCGTACTTTTTGAGCCCTTTGCGTTTCCGGTGACTGGCCCATTCATCAGCTTGATGTAAAGAATGCTTTTCTTCATGGTCACTTATCTGAGACTGTTTATATGCATCAACCTCCTGGGTTTGTTGATCCTAACAAACCTAATTATGTTTGTCATCTGCAGCGATCTTTGTATGGGCTTAAGCAAGCCCCGCGTGCTTGGTTTCAGCGCTTTGCTAGTTATGCTACACGAGTCGGTTTTCAGCATAGTAAAACTGACTCCTCTTTATTTGTCTTTCATCGAGGATCTGACATTGCTTATTTGCTGCTTTATGTGGATGATATTATTCTTACAGCATCATCTTCAGCATTTTTACAGCGGATCATTGCTTCCCTCCACAATGAGTTCGCTATGAAGGATCTTGGTTCACTCAATTATTTTCTTGGTATTTCTGCTCAGCGATCGGCATCTGGCTTGTTTTTGTCTCAATCAAAATTTGCAGAGGAAATTCTTGAGCGAGCTCATATGCAAAATTGTAACCCATGTCGGACCCCTGTTGATACAGAGTCCAAGCTTGGTTCGGATGGTGACCCTGTCAGCGACCCAACCTTATATCGCAGCCTTGCTGGTGCTCTTCAGTATCTTACCTTTACGCGCCCAGACTTATCTTATGCTGTCCAGCAGGTCTGTCTTTATATGCATGACCCTCGTGATCCGCACTTTACTGCTTTGAAGCGTATTCTTCGCTATGTTCGTGGTACTCTTGATTATGGTATGCAGCTTCATGTATCATCTACTACTCAACTTAGTGCATATACTGATGCTGATTGGGCTGGCTGCCCTGTTACCCGTCGGTCCACATCCGGGTATTGTGTGTTTCTTGGTGACAATCTTTTATCATGGTCTGTGAAACGTCAGGTTACATTGTCTTGTTCTAGTGCTGAAGCTGAATATCAAGGTGTTGCAAATGTTGTTACTGAGATTGCTTGGATCCGTAATTTACTATGTGAACTTCATACTCCTCTATTTACTGCTACCTTAGTCTATTGTGACAATGTTAGTGCTGTCTATATGTCTGCAAATCCGGTTCAACATCAGCGCACGAAACACATCGAGATCGACATTCATTTTGTTCGTGACTTTGTTGCTTCGAGACAAGTTCGTGTTCTTCATGTCCCTTCAAGATTCCAGTATGCAGATATTTTTACGAAGGGCCTACCCATTGCTTTATTTATTGAGTTTCGCTCCAGCCTGAACGTCCGAAGATCTCCCGCTCACACTGAGGGGGAGTGTTAGCGGTGTATATGAGTTGTCATTGTTATCTTGTTTATCAATCATGAGTTGTCATAGTTATCATGATGTGTCAATCATGAGTTGTCATAGTTATCTTGGGCTCAAGCTCATCCCTTTGTATCTATAAATACTATGTACATTGCAGAGAATAAGGCAAGCAAATCAATCATCCTTCCAATGGGGGTTTATCAATTCTAATAATAAGTTCCCAGGTATACTTTCATCGTGGACGTAGATACTCTTTTAAACATATGTGTATTCTGATGTGAGACGAGTTGGTGGATAGATAATACACTAAAATGTGACATATACATACTAACATACAATGAACTAATGGATTTTTGCTTAACGATTTGAAGTTACATAAATCTAAAAAATCAATAAGTTATGAGTTCATGTTTGAATATGTGTGAGGTATAAGTGGGTGAGGATCCTCTTAAGTTAGTCATAACTTGATTAGTCAAGTTAAACCATTATTAACCATTAGATTAAATCAATGGTATAACTTTCCCTATGCTTAACCCTAATCGTCTGCTTCTCCTGATCTGATCTCGCTTCTTCCTCCATTCATTGAATAACGAATGATTATTGATGATGCTATTCCTGGTTTTCTTCCACGCTTCTTGGTTGTGATTGGGTTAGGCTTATGATCAGTTGATTATTCCCTAATTCGGAGTGATTGCCTATTTCCGTAGGGGTTATATTAGCGATGTGTCATTCTTAATTGTTTTTTATTTGATTCGACGAGAAAAGGAGATCCAGATCTTGTTGAATCCTTTTAGGGTTTGTTTTTTCTCTTCCTGATTATTTTTCTTCTGTTTTTTCTTTCCAATGGCTGCGAGGTATCGTAGTAACGAGGATGATACTAGGTCGATTTCCAAATCAATTTTCTTGACGAATTTTCCAGATAGCACTACGTCAAACGATTTATGGAAGCTGTTTCAAGGTTATGGGTCCGTGGTGGATGTTTATATCCCTAATCGCACATCGAAAGCAGGGAAGCATTTTGCTTTTGTTCGCTTTATTAGGGTTGATAATATTGATAGACTGGTTGGCAACCTTTGCACTCTTTGTAGTGGGCGGATGCATTTGAATGCTAATGTTGTCCGGTTTGAACGCACGACGACTAAACCTTCACGGTCTACATTCCCTGCCAAACCTAATAATTTTGGTACTTCTTCGTTTGCTACGGTTTTGAAAGGTAATAATGCTCCTCCCATGCTAACACGAGACGTCAACAATAATGTTGGTGAATTCATAGGTTTCAGTGGAAAAGCAATTACTTAGAAATAATTTAAGAAATATTCAGAAGGAGAAAGTATGCGTTACGGCATTTTAAACAGAGGTTAGAGATTTCCGAAATCCATCCGAAATCCAAGGTGATTCAGTAATCAAGAAGTATTTAAAAAAAAGTGGACCACAAGATCGAAGTAATGGTGGACTAAGTACATATTCCGAAGTCCAAAACAAGTAATGTAGACAAGAGAAACACATTCATCAAGTCTAAGTATATATTATTGCACTAAGCTCATGACACCGAAGCCTTAACTAGATTTGTGCCCCAAATGTATAGGATGCTTGCCAACAACCTAAAAGTACTCCCAATGTTAAATGCACCTGATCAAACTAGTGACCCAAGGAAAGGTGGGGATTGTCAGTCCCGATAGATCTATCCACAACACTCGCGCTCACTATAATAGCAATTAACGGTTCATGAAAAGTAGGGACTTAAGTGGCAATATAGTGACTACTTAGGCAATAATATTCAGGCAGTAATCTGGATAGCATACAATTTAGAAAACACTTGTGTCCATAGTAAAACAATCATTTTGTTCAAAATTTACGGTTTCAAAGGTAGGTATTCAACGATCTCAAATCATGTAGTAAACAAATAAAGATTTAAAAAAAAAATAGTCAGGTAATGCTTACGTATAAAAATCAATAAGTTTATGTAGTAAAACGAGCACGTATTCTCACCCCGAAAACAGTTTAAGAAAACCATTAAAAGAGAAAAGGTGGGGCTATGAACTCACAAAGTATTGAAAGGTAATTATACAGGTTTGTAAAAGAGCATGTATTCCCCTCGCGGGTTTATAAAACATTAAAAAGATTGAAATGCGAGACTATGAACTCACCTTGAGTGAATGGTAATCAACAAGTATATCACAATAGAAAAATGCGTCACGAAGGAATCCGAAGGCAACCTAATCCAATATAGGTCGTATAAAATTTTGTATGGATTTGGTTGGAGACTTGTTTCTTGCCGTGAGCTAAAGGAGAGAAAAAGAGGAATTTTGTGAAAACATGTATTCCCCTCGCGGGTTTATAAAACATTAAAAAGATTGAAATGCGAGACTATGAACTCACAAAGTATTGAAAGGTAATTGTACTGTAGTAAAATATATGAGTTTGTAAAAGAGCATGTATTCCCCTCGCGGGTTTATAAAACATTAAAAAGATTGAAACGAGAAAATGAAAAAAAACCCACCTCACAAAGTATCGAAAGGTAAATTAGTACTTAGTAAAATATATGAGTTTGTAAAAGAGCATGTATTCCCCTCGCGGGTTTATAAAACATTGAAAAGATTGAAATGCGAGACTATGAACTCACCTCGAGTGAATGGAAATCAACAAGTATTCATAATAGAAAAATGCGTCACGAAGGAATCCGAAGGCAACCTAATCCAATATAGGTCGTAAAGGGGTTTATTAAAAAAAAAAAAACTAAGCCACTTATGATTAATATATATGCTCATCATACTATCGTTCGGGCTATCATAATTAAGAGGTCGTGTAGTGAACGTATGAGGAGCTAGGACACTTTAAATCGTAAATCCAACAACTCGTCGATACGCCACCCCGAAGAGGCCTCATTATGAAACTCCCTAGTAATATAGTACTTTGATAACTAATACAACGTATGATTCTATATAGCTACATCACCGTCTACTCGTGTTTGCGAACTATATTTAAATATGCATTTGCTAAATAATTATTCGTGTATTTTGAACTCGTATAAACGAGAATATAAATCAATGTCTTTGTACAAAATAAAATTTAAAAGTTTAAGACATGTATAAATATTATATAAATGAATCGTAAAATGTTTCGCAAATAAATTATTTTAAAAACGAACCAACACTATTTCACCTCAGTAAATAGTGCTCATGTTAGAAAATAATGCGTAACTATCTTGTTTAAAGCCCGGTTCTCAACGTTTCCTTATGCCTACATTTCGTATTTAAGTCAGTTATCAAAATATAATGAACACGTACATTACAAAAAGTACATTGCGGATTTGTTGACGTCGTCAATGACTTGAAAACACAGGGTGTTATATATATACTCGTTTTTAGTTTTAATTAGCGTAAACTTGTAATCGTAATAACTTATTCGTTTTAATCCCGATTTTAGTGATTCCTTCGAGTACGTCTTTGTTATTGAAAGATGTATTATATTCTATAAACTTTAATTATTGTAAACGTCGTAGTTTATTCGTTATAGTTCCGTTTTTAGCGATTCTTTCGAGTACGATCTCATAATTAACGTATCTTTTTCGTTATAAATCGGTTTTTCGAGTTTCTTATCATTTTGGAATCGTCATGAGATGTATTATTAGTATTTTATGCTCTACCTTCTGTATGAAACACGAAATAAAAACCTTTTTATTATCCAAGTGTATTGATTTATAAAAAGTTTGTTTTATTAACTTTTATAAACCCTAATTTATAACTAAACATGTTTATACTTATACAACATGTTATCATACTTATAGATCCATTATTTCATGATATATATATCCATAGGACATAAGAATAAGTGTATAAATTCATAAACATAAGTGTTAACTCTTTTTACATATTTAAAAGTCCTTAGTGGTGATTTAGCCATATATAACATATAACACATAAAATAATGATAATAAAAAGTATAAAGGAATTTAGAAGACCTTAGGGATGATGTATGAGATGAGAAATGAATGCTAAACCCGTGTTTAGACTCAAAACCCAAGCTTGCACTTAAGAAAACCCTTGTTTACTTAATAAAAACCCTAACTTTCTTTTTCTTGCGTAATACTTGGAAATGGTGATTCAATGGTTGGAAATACCTTAGAATGTCTTAGGATAGATGTGTATAGAAGTGTATGGGTTGTAGAAAAAATGCTATGGATTTGGTTTGGTGCTTGCTTCTTGCCGTGAGCTAGTAGAGAGAAAAGGGAGGTGATTTGTGATTTTTACCAAGTGTATAAGCATGTATGTGATCTCTCATCACTAGATACATGTATATAAGGTGCAAGAACTTAGTCAAGGGACAAGGTATGGTGTAGGGATGGTCTTGGGCATGGTCTAAGTCAAAGGGACAAGAAATGACTAGGTATGGTGTGGTTTAATGAGAAGGCATGGCTAGTATTAATGAGTTATGGTGCACATTGACCAAAATGGAAGATTTTCTTTATATCTTTGCCATAAATTCGGCAAACATGAGATATATATGATATATTTGAGTACACTTTATGTATTGGGTATAAATGTGGGTATTTGTTGAAGCGTAGAAAAGTTTTTGTGGTTCCGGGAGTGCCTAAACGCAATTTATCGCGAAACGTATACACTTTACGTATCCGATAAAAATAAAATGAACAAAGTTAATAATTATCCTCAAAATAATTATATAACCCTTGCTTGATGTAAACATTTAATTGTTTGATGCCTGTTTACATTGAACGCTAATTTTTAGCCTACGCGATTTAACCTATCGCTTATGATTTAAAGCAAATGCGTACAATACAAAAGGTACATTGTTCTCTATACGTCAGAGGGGAGTTTTAGTTGGTGGGCCTACTTCTACTACTATATAAACGCAATTTATCGCGACGCGGACGAAAAACGCGACGCCGCGAAAACGTATACTCATTACGTATTCCGATAAATGTTTATTAAAAAAATAAATTTAAAAAAAAAAAAAATTTAAATTAAAAAAAAAGTTTTTTTTTAAAATTGATTTATACTTTCGTAAATTAATATATTGCTTGTTTTGACGAAGAAATAACTTTAATTCGGAAAACTTTAATTCGTTTGGTGTCCGTTTACGTTGGTTGTTGATTTTTAGTTCACGCGATTTAACTTAACACTTAAAATTAAAAGCGAACGCGTACGAGAAAAGAAAAAAATAAATAGTGAAAAATGACAAAATGAATGATGTTATAAAATGACCTGAAAATACGGAATGTTACAATTTCCAAATCAATTTTCTTGACGAATTTTCCAGATAGCACTACGTCAAACGATTTATGGAAGCTGTGTCAAGGTTATGGGTCCGTGGTGGATGTTTATATCCCTAATCGCACATCGAAAGCAGGGAAGCGTTTTGCTTTTGTTCGCTTTATTAGGGTTGATAATATTGATAGACTGGTTGGCAACCTTTGCACTCTTTGGAGTGGGCGGATGCATTTGAATGCTAATGTTGTCCGGTTTGAACGCACGACGACTAAACCTTCACGGTCTACATTCCCTGCCAAAC